>BMAV01022089.1:0-32705 GCA_019973955.1 Trichonephila inaurata madagascariensis | reverse complement strand
AAATTTTCTACTCTGGGGAAACTCGTAGCCCCGTTCAACTCTAAAAAAAGATTTATTGGTTTTTTTTGTTTGGAAATTTGTGGCAAACTAATTTTGTATCGATTTACGTTTATTCAATCGATTACTATTGAATGTTATCGTCTGATTTTATATCTGTTGTTCTAGTAACTGTTCAAAATTTTCATGGTTTGGACGTGAATAAAATGACGGATGAAACTTTGAAATTGAACTATATGGATCTCTGACTAAGGAAATATGTAACAATTCCAATGATGGAGCTGCAGCAATTATATATAAATGTACCTTATTTTCAGTTGAATACCGATGTACGATATTCATATCCCAGTAAGTTTGTGAAAATAGAATCTTTTTTCCTGTTACTCTGTTACTTTAGTTTCTTATCATATATTTTATTATTTTTGTTTTTTCTATTTTAATTAAAATTCAAATTGACATAGAGAAATTGTGAAAAAAAAAGAAATTTGACAAAAAAAAAAAAAATTTTAAAAAGTTTATGAAATTTGATGATAAAATTTTTTTTTCCTCATTTTTTTTCATTTCCCTCTTTTTTAATTCTTTTTTATTTCCCTCCAATTTTCATCAGCAGGAAAATATATTTACAATGGTAATTTTAAGTTGAATAATATATTATTTTGGAAGAAGAATATATTCAAAAAAAATTATTTGTAAATACGATCTGCGTGTGCGAACTGAAATTTTTCTTTATTTTCTAAGAAATAGATGTATAAATATATTTATGGTATAATGATGTCATAAATAAACATAATAAACATTTTTTTGACAGACTTAATAACTTACTTTCAGAATAATTTATATTCTGTAAGTTATTCATGCATTTCAATACTTCTGTAATTGGAAATTCTTTTTTAAATGTTAAAAATTCCTTTAAACAAAAGAATAAATTTGAATAAATTGTGTTTGTCCATCACATATATGTTCTAAATACTTTTCGTCAGTTATGTTCATTTCAGGTAAATAAATTCCCTCTCATGATCTTAAGAATATTTCATTAATAGGTTTAAGTAAAACATTTACTTCCCTACAACTTCAAATTCTAATAAAATTTCCAAACAGTTAAACTTAAAGTCATTTATCAATCAATAGGGGTAATTGATAATAACTTTTAAGTAAATCTATACTTATAATGCAATTAACAAAACTATATCAAAAATACTTCCATTCATGTTGATTGATTCTTATATTTTATGATAAAAGTTACGAATTTATAAATAAACCTAATATTAATTTTTTCCTTGAATATATCTACATTTTAAACAATTAAAAAATTACCCTAATAATGCAGATTTTCTATAAAAGTCCATACATTAAATACTAACGTTAAGATTTTAAAAAATGACTTTAACTTTCATATTATAAAAGCTCTTTTTTGGAATAGCAATATACATTTATCTATCTATTTATAGAAATGTAATTCTGAATAATGCACTATGCTCTCTACTACTAATTCGTTATTAAAACAACAGATCAATTTAAAAACTGAGAAATTCTTCAAATGTTATACAGAAGGGAAATATATTCATTTAATTTTAAAATGAAATTATCTTTATAGGATTTGCGACCCGTTTATATAAAAAAAAACAAACCCATTTTTGTTTCTGGTAATAATTTATTGCTTAATCTTATTTAAATGTAAGTACTAAAATTTAATTATTCGTAATATATTTTAATACTTGATATAAATCACCATTGCATATGTTTACAGTTAATAGTTTTGTGCTCTGTGTGTTTATAAAGAGAACTAACTCTCTTCGCTGTTGGGTTATAAAATCATTTGTCTTATTCCCTACATAAAATCATGTATAAAGTTTTGAAAACAACAAATATTTCTTAAATGTTGCTGGTAAGCATTGAAGACAGAAATATCTTTAGGTAAGTCCCAGACAAATGCAAATAAGTTTTCGTTATCTCTTAAGAATAAATTTTGTTCATTTTATCCTAACATAGGTACTAAAAGTATAGTTTTAATAATCAGAAGAATAATTGAGTTACAGTAAACTGTAGTTTATAAACTCCAGTTTCTGTTACTGAAATATACAGAACGGTTCCTCTAAAAGCACAAATGCAATTCCAAAATCTTCCTCAACACATCTTCCGCCATTCTTAAACTGCCACCGAAACAATCCAAGTAATTTATCGTTCATTTCACTTCACGTCTTCCAATGAGTATTCAGGAAAAGGAAGAAAACAAATAGAATTCGAAGATATTAAAGCAGACGGGTATATCGATAGAAAATTTAATTTTGTGAACAAATTCATCAAATGTTCATCAAAGAGGCGAACGGGGCAACCCGGAAGAAAAAATTACCAGTCATTTTGAAACAATCAAATAAAAAACAAATCGAATTGTACTCGGGGGGTGGGGTTGAGGGGGAAAATTCAACTGACGGAAATTAAATAGAAAAGTATCGAAACATGCTTTGGGATGTTGTTAGAATATGCGGAGGTTAAAATGGGTGATTTTTATATTTTCTTTCTTTTCCTACTGAAGAATGGAACAATTAATCATACTGTCGTCTTTGGGACTGTATGCCAGGAGCTGTGTTATGAATTTTGAATAAAACAGTGGGGTAATGAACCGAAAGTGGAGGAGGGGTGATTGCATTAATGCCTCGCCTTTTCCTTTTTGGAATATTCACGAACCGAAATCAATATGTGTCCTTGTTTCATAAATTGTTTTTCGGTGCTGAAGACGCTCTTTTGTGGGGTTTGTATGGAAGTAGTAGATATACCGTCCAATCAGCGACGATTGTGAATATTTTGCTCTTTTTCTTAGTTAAAATTAACTATTATGCTAGTGAAAATGGGAAATCTTTTTACAGGTGTTAGAATAGATGGATGTAATAAAAAGTATCTAAACTATACAGTTAATATTACAGATGTATAGGATATCTATCTACATGTTTTTTCTCGTTAATTGAATTAATTTTGTAATTGTGTAACCACATCACAAGGATTTGTTGCCTTGTGTATTGTCATAGCCTTGCTTTATATTATGTTCGACCTTTTGGAAATAAAAAAAAATTTGGACATGTATATTTTTAAATACATTATTACGTGTTCCTTCTGATTATTTAAAAGTTTTACACGTCTATTTTACATTTCTCTTTATTATATCAAGGACTATTTATGTTTTATTACGTCTAACCCTCTATAAAGTCGTGAGGGGGTTATTTTATCGCCAACTTGACGCCCCCCGGGCCCAACGGATGTTGGTTATATACCTTTTTTTACAAATTAGTAAAATTTGTTTTCCAACGAAAATTTGGGGTTTTTGAAAAAGAAAATTAGTTCAAAATCAGTTTAAATTAATGATTTATTATTAAAAAATTCATTGAAAACATTTTTTTACATATATATTTTGTTTTTGAAATACATTTCCCCAAAACCCTTTTCAATTGAAATTTGGCACAAAAAGGTTTTTTACATCTATTTCTTTGGCTGATTCTTGAATATGACTATTCTTCCGTGCGTCGGGGTACTCTGAAATTTTGTCATTGGAATGGAAGTTTTTCTCGACTTCTTCTCTAAAATTTTCTTTTTTAAGTTTTTTAGCCAAGGGGAAAAAATAAAATCTTTTTCTTGAAATATCCGAGTACAGAACCCAAAAGCATCCATACAGAATCCGGCTTTTTATAACTGCTAAACCCAAGCCAAGACGGCAAATTCCCCCGGGCGGAAAAGGTTCGGGGGAAGTCGAATAGCCCCGTGGTATTAAACCCTTTAAAATTACCTACTTTCCCCCCGCGGGTTTCCCTAAAGGTTCCCATGAAAATTTTTGGGAAAATTTTTTTATAGAAGAGGGGCCAAAACGGCTTTAAAAATCCCCCCATTTTAAAGGAAAAGTCCCTTCCCGCTTTTTGCTATGAGCTATAAAAAAAGATCTCCATCTTCACTGCTTGAAAATTCAATTTTATTGACTTCCTCCTCTGATTCAATTTCGTTATTACATTTATCTAAATCAATTTCATTCGATTCATTATCTGTTTGGTCTTTTGTATTTTTATTATTTTTTTCAATAAAAGAAAATTTTTCTGATTTTTTTTTTTTTTTTTTTATAATAGAAACCCTTTAGATAACCAGATAAAAAAAATGGGTTTGAAATTTCCCTTTTTTACGAATTAATTAAAAATTTGTTTTTGGAAAAAATTTTTTAAAAAGTAAAATAGTGAATTTCACAAAATTATAAATTATTTCACTAAAAATGGACTGTTCACACGCGATGTATAAATCGAAATAACAGAAATGGGTAATAATGCAGTAGAGTAGCGAAAGAAATGACTATGGCTGTCACATACACACAAATATTATATATAAGGAATGCAAAATAGGAAGAAACAATTACGTGCGACTTGATTGTTGCCCAGGCCTGATATGGAATAAACTTTTTTGTGTTATGCAATTAACTGTTAAATCCCTTCTATGGAAACCAAAAATTTGGGTCCAAAACCCTAAAATGGGTATACCACATTCAATTGGCCGAAATGAAGGGTTTTTCGGAGAATGAGGGAAACAACAACATATATTTCATTGGGCCCCTTAAAACCAACGTATGTGTTTTTAAAAAATAATATTATAGATTTATATATATATAATGGAAAAAGGGTTTTAATGAGTCAAATTAAATCGTCCAAAACAAGTGTTAATTTGGTGTTTTTAAAACTTCCCTGTGGAAAGCCATTTTTCCTCCTGTGCTTTTGTGCTGCCATCACACCTTTTTTTCTGGGTTTTCGAGCCGTAAGTGCAAAGGATAATCTATAAATTTCGTGAGCAGCAAGAATATTCCATATGCCAAAATGACAAAAACCATGTAGGCGTTGCCAATTGTGCTCTACTGAAGCACATTTACATTTGTATAGCTTGCAATACCCACTACGTATTGATCACTGTTTTCTGAAATTTCATGAAAAGTAATATGTAATAATTCTTAAACTTTTGAATGCAAAATGTATTTAATTTTTATAATTTCTTCAGTATATTTTAATATTTAAAAATGTGTTTTAAAATATCATGCAATGCAATATAAAAAGAAATCCAAAACACAATATTTCCTACCTTTATATAGCTCCCAGTAGGTAGTTTAATATACTTCCCACCCAAAAAATGGTCTTAAAAGTCAAATTAATTTTAATTAATAAGCTAAATGAATTTTTTTTATAAATTAATCTGAATTCCAAGAATGCATTAGCATAACTTTACTAGAAAAAATGGTCTTTTAAAGGTTAATATTTACAATATTTTATAGGCGATACAATATATATAGCATATAAAATTCAAGTTAACATAAAAGTCAAGTATCTCCCTTCATTGTAGTTAAATAAAAATATAAATATATTTTGAATGCGAACCTAGTGTTTGCACCGCTCTACTTTCATATCGCAAAATCAGCGGGATCGTTTGTGACTTTCAGTTTGACACGGTTCTGAGCATTCAGTTGTTAAACAATTTCTTTGCGGACTCGAAATATTTTTCATATGAGGAAAGATTTTTCACTTTGATATGTAGAACAAAAGGCGGAAATCTGACTGGCAATTTTCTCTCTTAAATCTCTCAGTAATGGCATTCAATAATTTACAAAAAAAAATAGCTATAAATTTATTTTTAGAGTTATCTTTCAGATTTTTTGTAATTCCGTAAATGTCCACAGTTCTGCAGATTTTTGTCAAATAAGAGGTTTGTTATAAATTTATCAACTTCCATCCACTCAAATTTGACAAATTTTTAGAGAGTGCAAGTTGCCACTCAGAATTACCGCTTGGTTGCCAATTTGGATAAATTTTTTTTTTTTTTTTTTTTTTTTTTTTTGCAATACTTCTTTCACATACCGTCTCAATAATAATTTTTATTTAAGCAAATGTTTAAATTTTTATTCAAAATTATGTTTTTTAATCCATGTTTAAATTTTAAAATGTGTGAAACATTTTTAGAGTTTGTATACTAATTGTCTTCAGTAACAATACCATTGAAGCAATGTAAACATTTTTTAAGCTATAACTGTAATTTATCTGAAATTAACTATATAATTAAGAGACATTTATGCATTCTAAATATCAGAAGTGTAATAACTTTGGCGTGTACTATCTACGCCTACCAAATGGAGTCGATCTCCCCATATAATATGCCATAAAAGTCGATCGTGAACAGAATTAAGATAAAAAGTCGATCCAAAGCTGGTCACCTCTGTTCTAGATCATTAAAAACATTTTTCACAGAATTAGTAGAATATACTCAAAACTGACATATTTTTCGTTAACGCTGTTAGAATTGTTTCTATAATTTTAAAATCAACATGGAAAAAAAATAATAAAGTGTATCCTTTAGCACATAAAATTAAATATTTTAATCATTAGACTCACGCATTGTGATATGGAAGTGCGAGATGTTCCGTTACAATATTTCCATTACCCCCCCCTATAAATATCATCACGACACACACAAGCGTATGTTACTAATCTACTTTAATTATACCGTTCCTTCAGCACAGCTACATATAATCTCTCTGTACATTAATCCCAACTAATAATTCAAGCAACTGTATTGATTTATAATCTCCACAAGCCCATCCAATAATCGAATTCTAATAAATCTCTCTAAACAGGGCGAAATCTGCTTGTTTAGAATGTAAATGTTCGCAGATAAATGACACTAATAAATTTCTTTAAGCAAATCTCATTCCCAGCAATCGGCAATTAATACGACGACTACACTGATATCCAAACAGCATTCCTAATGGAACCTTATAACATTATATATGGAACCCTAAATATATATTCTTCCGAGGGATCCATCAAGTATAATAGATGAACCTTCCATTTATTCGCGATTCCCAGCAGAACTCATCTCACGACTTTGCTTATTTAGTTGAAATTTCGATCATCAGGCAGCCACAGTGGAATCAATCCTTACCCACTGTTATTAATCCTTAATATGGAGGGAAAATCCCTTTGCTTTTGGCGTGCGGTCGAGCTCCAACTAGCGTAGGGAAAAGCATTCTCATACTTCCAGCAGAAATCCTCCACGGAAAAGGCGCCAGAATTAGTAACTTAAGTTGGTGGGGAAATTGCCCCCCCGTTCCCCTCCTACTAAAATTTTTGGGGGCCCCAGGTTCGAAATTAAGAGGCAGAATAAAAGTGATTATGTTTTCCCTTTAAACCCAAGAATCCAAAGAGGGGGACCTTTTAAAGGAGGGAAAATAAAAACCCCCAAAAAACAGGCGGGGAGGGAAAAAGGTTCTGCCCACCCCCAGGGGTCCCTTTTTTAACCTCCGCCTGTTAAGGTGGAAATAATTAATGGAATTCATTGGTGCATGTTAAATAAGATTTGACGCATGGCAGGCGATGCTAGGAGCGGCTTAAAAGTTTCCTTCTTTGCTCTGAAAGGAGAAAGCGAAATTCATAGTTGGATAGTTTAGGGATCGTTGTTTTAAAAATGATGACCCTGCATTTGAACTGCCACCCCGAGGGGGCGGAAGTGGCGGAAAAAGGGGGGGGGAAAGGGGAATGGGGCCAAAAAGGATACTTTTAATTTGTCAACATCAAAATGGGAAAAAAAAACCCCCCGGGGGTTTTGGAGACTGGGTTAAAAAAATTTAAAAATTAACCCTGGGGGTAGGGATTCGTGGTTCATTTTTTAAAAACCCCCTTCGTATTGCGGCTTTAATGAAGGTAGGAAACTTTTTGAGACGAAATTCAGTGCGTTTTAATGTAGACAGAAGGTATTTTAATGCACGGTGGGAAAAGGGTTTGGGAAAGAATGGGGTTTTTTTAAAAAAGGTTAAGCTTTTGATCATTTTTGAAAGGTAGAGAAATAAAAAAGGGAAAAATTTTGAAATTTTCAAACCCGCTTATGCTTTCACTCTTTCATTCATTTCGCCTTTTTCAGTTTTACATAGCACTTAAGCTTCACTGCGTATTGCTTAATGTGGATATAAGTGATATTTAAGGATTTATTCCAATAAAATTTAAAGATAATTGGTCCCAGAGGCTGCGATCCATTTCTGAGCAATCTAATTCTTTGTAATTATAGATATTTCTCCGAAATTATTATATCAATTTTATATTTAAGAAAGTTTTTTTTTTCATTCTATCCACATTTAAATGGTTTTTTGCTTAAGTATACCAATATAAAAATGTATGTTAATAATTAGTTGAAAAGATTCATTATTGTTTCATTTCATCTCCTAAATTTGACATGAAACTTTGATAACATTTATAGAAATTCATATATCGTCTGTTATTTGTCATTTTTTATACTAAAATATAACAGACTACAGATATTCTTATTCTTTTGTTTTTAGTGAATGAATTTGTTTCTTTTAATTTTATTGTATTATATTAAATGCTTCATCTTTTGCATTGTACAGTAATTTTCAGTTTAATTACAGAATGGTTTGTAAAATAATTGTAAACTCTTCCAGGAGAGTCAAAACGCTGCATAATTGAAAAAAAAATATGACACTTGAAATTAATAATATGGTTAAAATTATTTTTTCGGAATAAGGAATTAATTAATATAAATATATAATTAAAGTAAGTTTAACTTATATAAAAAGCATAAAATTTTTTCCTTCTTGTACCTTATAACAGTAAAATATGCAGAATGCATTTCCTAAGATTCTTATGCTTTATCACTAGATTAAGCATTATCCTTAAATGCAGAATGTATTTAAGGGGAATGCATTTAACGTCACTTAACCCTTAAACGTCCGTAGGTGTCGTTTCGACCCCGTGATATAAAATATGTAAAATAATTGTAATTACTAAACAATTTCAGCACTCCTGTTCAAAAGGGTTTATGTTTTAGACTTTTTAATAATATTTCGTGTAATTAACATATCTTATGACCCTTTATAAAAAAAAAAAATTCACGTTTTAATTACTTTTTATGAAGCCCCGTTGGACTACCGGGTTTTTTTTTTTAAAAAAATTTTTGGGAAAAATTTTTCCAGGAACATTACTAATTGTAATGATTTCACCCCAGCTCTTGGGTTTAAATATTTATTCCAATATGAAAAAACAAAAAAAAGTAAAAAGGTATATTCTATTACAGTTCAATATCAAAAAGGGTCCGTAACAATTTCGAGTCTCTTTCCCTCTTCCTTTCCCTTGATTTTCCGGGGCCGGACTTCGCGAGCTGGTCTGTAATTTTTCCCCGTACTCCCCCCGTTCCCCCTGATCCAAGGGGACCGCTGACTTCGGGGGCTCGTTATCGCTTTTCCCTATCGCTAAAGGGACGCCCAAACGGCCCTTCAAAACCCAGTCTTTTTTTTGTCCGGCTCTCGGCCTTTTATATCATTTTTTTCTCCGCATCACCTCTCTTTGTCGGCCTCAGTCCCCGGGTTTTCCCTTTCCCGCCTTCCGGTCTGGCCCCCTTTTGATGTCTTACCCTCTGCCGCGCCAAATCGGTCTGTTTTAGTCCCAAAGAGGCGCCGAGGCTGGGTGCATATTTGTACGTTCTCAGCGCGACGCCCACCAGTGGGGGGAAAATGAATACACAATGAAAAAGGGCCCCCTTTTTTGACAGCCCGGTCAGGGGAAAAAAAGGTGCCGAAACTCGATCCCCTATAAACCCCTTCCCGCAATTGGGGAAAAATGCCGGAATTTTCGCAACTTCTGTCGGAAAGGACAAGGGATCGGGGAAAAGGGGGAAGAATTTTCTCACACTATTATGCGGTATCTGTTCTATGTCATCCCCTAGCGATATATATATCAGGATTCACTGGAATATTATCGATTATATCTGCATTTTCTTTAGATTCTTCAAAGTCTTTTTCCCTCAATCTTATGTCTTCGTCGGAATATAAATCAGAGCAAGACACCTCACACCACCATCCGATTCATTCTTAATTAGTGAGTGAATAATTAACGTTGACTATTCAGCTACACAAGGGCATTTGACGACGGACCACGTAATTTTGAACCATGGTCAAGTGACGTAGACGACACCTGAGCTGGCACCCCCTCTTCTAACTACTACACCAAGCCAACGGGAGGACGTTTGAGCTTTCGACAGATTTAACGTGCATCGCTGCCCTACACGGTGGTCTTCAGTGGTACTGGGCTCGAACTCGTGACAAGGCCAGTCACGATCCGATACCTTGTCCACTAGACTACCGCGGCCACCCGATTTCTTCTCAGAAATCTCTCGCAATAAATTACCAATTTCATCAGGGCTTGGACCTTTTCTACGAGTCATCGTTTCAGGGTGTCTGCTCTGTACAAGGTTCGGAAATCGAATGAATTTTTTTTATGAACAGATAACCGAATGCTATGTAACGAAACACATTTAGACACAATTTTAGAAAAATAAATTCGTTTCCGCTGTTAACCCAATAACACTGCATTCAAGGTCAAATAAATGTGCGATAGTACTTTGGAAAGTTTTTTTTACTGATAGTAATGATGAATAACAGCTATTTATGACTATAAATTGCCTTGTGGTATCGAAATGACACAAGCGAACATTCTAGATATATTTAGTTGTAATATTTCTCCTAATTAACCTAGTACCACAAAACTTTTACTGAGTAATTACCGTGGAAAATAATTAAAAGTCACGAAAATTTTTCAAATTCCCTGCAAAATGCGGAAAGGAGAACAAACTTAACATGCTCCGGTGTCAAATTAACACCGATGAACGTTCTAGTGTTATACTTGCATTGCATTACTCGAGAAATGCAAGCCAGAGGAAACAGTAACAAACAATGATATTATTTACAACATTTCATAATATTTTTGGAAACTTACTTTCTGTTTTTATTTTTAAAATATTTTCAAGGTAGCTCTTATTTTATTACACCATTTTGTATGATTATATTCTACACTACTTCTTCATGTTTAATAATTTGATTCTGACAACTTATTAATTTCTGAGACTTTACTTATCACCCACTTTTTCATTATTTAATCGAGTTTTAAGAATATGCCATTGCTCAATCTTTTTAATGATATTACTCTTTACAGCAGTGCTTCTCAAACTTTCAATGTTTGCGAGCCAATTTTCAATCATAATTTTCATCGCGCCCCCTCCATACAAGAATAATGTGTAAAAGGCAATGATTATGTGCTATGACGCTAAGGCTATGGTACAACTTTAATTGTAAACCGTACAAATTATCAGGATAAGTATTGAATTTTGCATATGACAAGCCTTGGAAAATCGCACTAGTAATTATTAAACTTAATCTTATCTTAGTATCGATAAATTAACTATCAAATACCTTGTGCAGTACTGACATATTTATAAGTATATTATGTTAGAGTAAATGTGTCAGAAGGTATTTTGCTTTATTTTCTTTTAGTCTATAATTTGTTTAAATAATCTTTTATTTTTGACTTTATGATATGCTCGTCCCCCCCGTAGGATTATCACGTGCCCCAAGGGGCACTCCCCACTGTTTGAGAATCACTATCTTACAGTACTTTAAAGTTGCTAAGAATAAATATTGGTATGTAACTCCTTATTTTATTTAGTTTAGACTTAAAATAAATAAAAATCGTAAGAAAAACGCATAATGATAATTTATAAAAAATTCACTTTTGGACCATTGTAAATTATTTGTTCCGTAGAATTCTTTGCCATTCATTATCAGGCTTTTTTTTATTTGTAAAGTAACACCACGTAATATAAGAATTGCTGAAAATATTTGCAAAGATTGCATTTAACCACGCAATCAGAAGCTTGATTTGCAACTTAAAGCTAACTCTTTCCCCTTAAAACTCGACACTGCAACTTATCATCTGCATTGAAAAGCTAACTACTTTCGTAACTCTAATCAAACTGATTTAAAACCCAGCTTCAAACCCCATCACGGCCTCACGCAAGCATATTCTCAAAAATAGCTTCGGCTCCCTAAGTCTCACCATATGTTAGACAGATAGTCCATTTCGCAATTTTAGCATTTAAATACAAGAGGGTTTCATTTGCAAGTGGCAGAGGCAGTTGTAGGGTGACAACTAATTATGCATACAGGGTTGCTTTCCAATTAAAACACCGGCTAGCTCGTATCATTCAATTAAGGGGTCGTCCCTTTGCCTTTTCCCCAGAGGGGAGGAAAGAGAAATGGGGTTTGCAGGAAAAGACAGTGGGATGGATTCCTTGTCATATCTCATCGTCTCTAGCAGGTGAACACAGAATCGAGACAGTATTAATTGGAGTTGTTTGCAAAGTTTCGGTTCGCATTCATTTTGGTGTGTCGCCCCTCTTTTTTGTTTGTGCAATAGGTAATGATCATTTAGATAGAAATGATCTGATGTTGGATGGTAAAACTTTTAGCTATTAGCTCGTGAGAAGAATGTATGGCAATGGTCGGAACGCAGTTAGAGGCACTATCACTTTTAGTTTAACCAATGCAGTAAAATGACTACGTTTTTGACCTGAAAGATCGGGAGAGTACTAATTCAATGTTTGCGAGAATAATGAACTATTCTATGAAGATTTATTTCTCTCCTTGAAATAATAAAAAAAAACATTAAAGTTATTGAAGTTCATAAATTACTCTTCCAAAGTTTTCAATTTCAAAATCTTTGTTGTAAATAAATTAGAGAAAATGGATGGAAAAAAGGAACAAATGCAATACTGTACGAGCATTGGATTTCAAACGTAAAATATTCTAAGCGAAAATTCTATTATTATTTACGATTGAATTTTTATTAAAACTAGGGGAGTGCCTCCTTTGTACAAATTATACAACTGTTCATACTCATTGCTCAAATTGTAAAACTGTAATTTACAAGTATTATGTAGTTCTATTTTTTTTTCAATATATTGTAAGTAGGAAAAACTAAATTTCAAATCTTCATTTCCGCATTTTAATTTGTACTTCAATTTAGTGACTCTTCAAAAACAATGTTCCTAATCAGACTTTTTCTTCTCAATTGCACTGAATTTTTATTCTGTCTTTGCTTTGCACCTTGACAGAGTCACATACAACTGTCCATATGTAAGTTTGTTTCCTTCGATGTTACACAAAAACAGACATTTTCAAAACTCTGCCCCTATGATTTATTGATAAACCTGGCAAATGCCAATCTACAGAAAATTGAGTACGTTTCAAAAAATGGCATAAATAAGTCAATGGAATGTCGAGGGTCCATGGTGATCCTTAGTATACATACAATTTCGTCTTTCTTATCTCCTGATAATAAAATTAACTAAATATCAACACAACACTACATCACAAATACACATTTATGATGTAATATTGTGTTAATCTTTAAAACTTTGAAGTAATTGTTGAATCAAAACGTTTTGCCGTTTGACCAAATATGAATAGGACTTATTGCTCTTCTATTATTGTTCTCAAGTGTATGATAAATAAATAAATTTATTACATCATCACGAAAAACTTTTTTATAGAGAGAGAGAGAGATATCATGCCAATTCTTATAGATACCTCTTCTTGATTTGTACCCAGCTTCTCAAATTATTTTCTGTATGATATATACAGTCGTTATATAGAAGTTCATCTTTCAACTTTCTTTATAAATCACATAAAACACATTTTAAATTCATAAACACTATACATTAAAAATAATTATTCGCACCTTTTTGTAAATTAATAATATTTATTTTTAATCTTTACCTATCAAAAAAAAAAAAAAAAACTGAAAGGAAAGTTTCTTGAGCCTTTACCCCCTTCCTGAAGAATTAATTTTTTTTTTAAATGTTGAAGCACTTACTTTTTAAAAATTTTTTTCAAGCTCCAAAAAGAATCCGTGACTGTTTAACCTACAAATGAAGGGGCAGTTCAAGGAACAGGGACACGAGACAACTCCACTAGGGTGAAAGGGGATAGAAGGGTTCCGTGGGGCTGACGAGGGGGATTACGGGCTGCACTTTTGGACGAAACACCCCCAAAACCCATTGCCTCGGGGAATTTTACCAAAAAACCCGTTCAAAATTTATGACCACCATAAAAAAAGGGGTTAAAAAGGGAAAAATAATTGAAATGCCCCAAAACTTTTAAAAGGGGTTTTAAAAAAAAATTTAATCACAAAAAGAAAAAGTTCTTAATAAAAAATGCACTTCGCTATTGGGAAGTTATTTTACGAAGAAAATCGTGAAATGTTCTTGGTTCCAAGAAAAAGTTCGCACTGCAGAGGTTCATAATATGGAGGTCCAACTGTACATATTTTTCATATCATATTGGTTATTTCCTATTTTTCTTCGTTAATGGTATGTAAAAGCGTCACACCTCTAATACTTCATTTGTAATATTTTATTTGCTAATGCTCCGAGAAGTAATTACGACTTTACACATATTATATTTGATTCCAAAGTAAATATTTTGTCATTCTTTTTTCCACGGAAACTTTATTGCCAAAGAAAAATACATTATGACTACTATCTTTCGACATTAGTCACCACCGACAGTGAAACTTGTCATAGCGTGCAATCAGATTAAAAATATCTCTCTATTGAAAATAGGGTATTGTTGTATCGTCATGTAGTTGAGTTAAATATCATTCTTATTTACTGAATTTACCGTTTTATTATTTTCATCAAAGCACATCACTATATTTACAACTCTATTTACAATTATAAATCACATAGAGAACTACAGGCATCTTCATCCATTTTCACGTTTCTGAGCACCTTCTTCTTCTCTCCTTCCCGCACAATGGCTCCCAATGGTGTGGTGTGGTAGTTAGGAGAGGGGGTGCCAGCTCAGGTGTCGTCCACGTCACTTGACCATGGTTCAAAATTACGTGGGCCGTCGCCAAAAGCCCTTGAGTAGCTGAACAGTGCGACGTTAATATTCAATCAATCAATCAACCCGCTCACTGGCCAAAACAGTCCACAGCAGAGCCCTTTTTCTAGTCTATCGTGCGCTATGTGCCAAGCCTCGAAGTGCGCTATGTGTCAAGCCTTTACTGTATGCGGTAGGTTAATGGCCAAGGTCAAGGACTCGTGGCTGGCGTGTCATGAGTTTGAGCTAGTGCCTCTGAAGAACCACCATGTAGAGGGGAGCTCTTTAAATCTGTCGAGCCTCAAACTTCTTTCCACTGGTGCAGTGTAGAAGTTAGGAGACGGAGTTCCAGCTCGGGTGTTGTCCTCGTCACTTGACCATGGTTCTAAATTACGAGATTTATTGCCAATAGCCCTCGAGTAGCTTTTGATGTGATGTTGATATAACTCTCTTTCTCTCTGATAAAATTAAGTGCCATGCGATGTAAAAAGTGGGGGCTGCGGTAGCCCAGTGGTCAGGGTATCGGATCATGGCAGGCATGTCACAAGTTCGAGCCCAGGACCACTAAAGACCCGCCGTATAGGGCAGCGATGCACGTTAAATCGTGGGAAAACTAAAACCCGCCCTTTTCGTTGGTGGGGTTGTGGTAGTTAGGGGGTTGCCGCTCAGGTTTTGTCAGTCTCTTGACCATGGTTGAAAATTACGTGGTCCGTCGCCAAAAGCCCTCGTGTAGCTGAACAGTGCGACGTTAATATTCACTCACGCACTCATTCTCATTCACTCGATGCAAGGAGTTGTTGCACAGCCTTCTTCACTCCAGCACTGTTTTGGAAGTTAAGTCCCGAGAGTGCGATTTTCGATGCAGAGAACTGGTAAAAGACCATGGAGAAAGTTTTCATTCGTGGATATGGATATTCCTGAAAAGAGCAAAGAAAAAAAAATTCTATATATTATTTCATACGTTACAATAAGTTGATAAATAAAATGCATCGCATCTTATATGGTAGTTATTGAACCTTAAAATTCTTGGAATTTAAAAAAGAGGGAAACGAATAAATAGGTTTGGGCTTGGAAACTTCCTGTTTTGAAAATGCAATAAAACACAGTACGTGTTTCATTCGACTTTATTGTTATTTTCCTACTTTCACACAACGTTGGAACTTCGAATTTACACAGTTCTAAGAAATGCGTCTGTTAAAAAAAAATGTCTCTAACTATTATCGATAGACTGATGCAGTCAAATTCGAAAATGAGTCACCTTTTCAAGCATATCGACTGGGATATTATCAATTTCGGCACGGATGTGGCTCTGTAGGTCTTCCAGAATCTTGGAGCCATTTTTGTGAACCAGGGACTTGAGATAAGCCCACTAGAAGTAATCAGGCCAGTGTACGTCCCCTGTGAAGGGGAATCTTTGGGGTCAGAATGGCTTTATTTCAGCTCAACCTTCTCAAGAAGAAACCACGATATGCAGATTATATATAGTGAAGAGATATATATTGGAGCTTTAGCATTCACGAGTGAGTCGGATAGAAGCCTGTTAGTTAGATAGAAGCCGGATAGTAGAATAGAAGTCGGATAGTAAGGGAATGGAAGAATAATAAAAGAAGAATATAATACAATAAGAGATAGAAAGCCGAGGTGCTGATCGCCGTGAGATATTTGTAAGAGATAAATTAAAGAACGGACTTCAGCTTATTAAGGAATCTACAATAGATAAAGAATCTGAGGTTAATTTCGCATAAAGATAGTGAGTAGGATTTCATGCGCTATTTACTTAGAATTGATAATTACATAGTATCCCTCCTGATCATACCCCTCTAGTAAGACTTATGTTGCGTTGATCAATATATATTTAGACAATAATAAATTAGATTTATTATGGAAAATTTGAGTGATCAATCATTTATTCCTACAAATCTAGGTCGTGTAGATGAAGAGATGATACCCTGGGCCGGGGTGTATCACACCCCTTGCAAAGAGATCAGTCATTCGGGGAAGACTACTCTTAAAACACCCATGGAAATCCTGGAGGTGTGGGCTTTGATCCCATCTTGTAACTACACGTTATCAAGATCCTTTTCTTGGAGAGCGGGTAAGACTAATTGTTAGATCACCGTCACATAACAGTTTGCATTGACACACGAACTCGTTCCTTATTTTCAGGTATTCTAATGGTTTTCGGGGTCCTTTCCTTTTTTTGGAGATATTTCCCGTTGCTCGGAAGGCATCCATCCACATTAAAACACATTTCCGATCAGGAACATGACCTCGAGGAGGCATATTAAAGTGACGAAAAGCACATTGCACTGCGATCACCGACCGATCGTTAGAGAAATACATCTCCATGGCAGAAGCGCGCTGCTGCTTCGACAACAACATGTTTAAGATTGTGACAGGTGAGAACACACAAGTTCCCGCACACCGCCCTGAATATAGAGAATATCTGGAGATTATTGAAGGTAAAAAAAAATCTTAAAATGTTTCAAATCTAATTGCTAGTACAATATACTTAAGACTTGGAAACAATTTTTAAGGAAAATATCATAAAGTAATACTATAAGATTTTTTTTAAATCTTTGCTTAGACAAGAATAATTCTGTGTCAAATATTTCCTTCTCTTTTGTAATAAATGCCTGCAGAAAGTATTACTGTTCTATTTTAGTCTGGAAAATACCGGATTAAAACAAATAATATATGTGCTCCAAGAGTATTTTATCTATTTACTAATAACTTCGATGCTATTTATAGTACTGTACATGGGCCAATACCAGAAAAACGATAAAACCTATTTGTGGGAGTATAGATTATGAGAAAACATCTATGAATGATTACTTATACATCATTCTTCGTCTCTTTCTGAGAGCTTATGATTATAGACCTATTTCTGTAGAGGAAATGGAATAAAATATAATTGGCCGATATATAGCAATGATAAGGCAACAACACAATAAAATTAAAGAAAGAAATAATATCTTTAAAAACAAGAGTATATATATAATAATTAAAGATAAAAATGTTGTTTTTCTTATAACTTTTATTCAAAGCAAATAGCGTTTAACGATGGTTATCATGAATCATGGATAAATAGCCAGGTAGACAACAAATAGGGTTTTAAAGTCTATTTTTAATTTCAATATTTAAAAGGGGTAGCCCTGAGGGTGTTTTTTCGCCAATTTCAACAAAAGGGAAAACCGTTGGAAAAATATTGTCGTGCAGAGCAAAAATTCTAATGGAGCTACCGTCGGAATTTAGCAGTTTTCAATGAATCAGAAAATTTATTAATATTTGTAATATACAGATAGTAAAAATCTGAAGATGAAGGTGATAATTGTTAAATTTACATGAACAATGTATGAATATAGAACACGCATTTAAATGCTGACCTATCCATTGGTACCCTTCTCTGATGATAAAGGAGTTCAGTGTAAAAATATGCAAGTCCGCTCGGGGAAACCCCATTCACACCCCCAAAGGGAGCCAGCGTCGAGCGTTACGTCGAGGGTTTAAGGGGGCCCCGGGTTTAGGGGTCGAAAGTCAGAACTTCATCTCGGGCGAAATGAAATCTCTGATTGGCTAGACGCTCAACGCTTGACGCTGACTTCTTGGGTGTGAATGGGGATTGGGGGGCGTGGCATCGAAAAACCTAACGTTTCGGGTTGGAACCCTGCTGGAATCGAGGTACTTCCTGAATACGAAAATTGTAGACACACAAGTCATATGATTATGTGAGATGTAAAAGATCCCTTGAGTATCAATTTGCTGCTGGTACCCCGGTAAAAAATTTAAAACACGGCTAAGGGATCCGCCGAGAGCTTGAATTAAAAATTCAAAGTGTCCAAATATTTGGCAGAGAGGCCACCACTGAAATGGCTCTCACATTTGGGGACTTGCTGTGTGTGCAAAGATTAGGCTTAATTGCTAATATGCAGCCCATTAGAAAAAAAATAATTATATACAAAGCACAGAAGTTCTCAGCACCCCAGAGAAATTTCAAAAATGGTTGGTTGCTGCACTTTCATCAAACATTTCCATTTATTATGAAGCACACTTGCTTTATAAACCTGAAGAAAGGAATTTCTAATTGGATAAGAGCTTTCTGGAATGCATTCAAACGCATGTTATCAGATCCAAGTGAGTATTTATTGAATGACTAAAAGGTATTATATTGTGATTATGAAACCATGGAAGGGCATTATAGGTAGTCTGTAGATTACTCTTTGTAGGGATAATAGCTTTTGTTGCTCCATATCCGACAAAAAAAACTGTAACTGTAATTGTACTTTGTGTAACTGACAGCAAATTTTTCTTTTTATTTACATCTGTGTCAAATATTTCTTACTCTTTTGTAATAAATGCCTGTAGAAAGTATTACTGTTCTATTTTAGTCTGGAAATAAATACCGGATTAAAACAAATAATATATGTACTCCAAGAGCATTTTATCTATTTACTAATAACTTCGATGCTATTTATAGTACTGTACATGGGCCAATACCAAAAAAACGATAAAACCTATTTGTGGGAGTATAGATTATGAGAAACTATCTATGAATGATTACTTACATTATTCTTTGTCTGTTTCTGAGAGCTTATGATTACACACCTCTTTCTGTAAATGAAATGGAATAAAATATAATTGGCCGATATATAGCAATGATTAGGCAACAACACAATAAAATTAAAGAAAGAAATAATATCTTGAAAAACAAGAGTATATTATCAGATCCAAGTGACTATTTATTGAAATAACTCTCTAAAAGGTATTATATTATGATGATGAAACCATGGGAGAAGACATTATAGGTAAACTGTAGATTACCCTTTGTATAAGGACAATAGCTTTTGTTGCTCCATATCCAACAAAAAACTGTAATTGTAATTGTACTCTGTGTAACTGACAGGAAATTGTTCTTTTTATTTACAACTTTTGATTGTTTTAGCGTAAATCCTCTGATGCATAAATAAATAAAAACACAAATCTGTAAACAAGAACTTGCTGTGAAAAGTGTTCATTTCGAAAGGGGACTTGTTTTAGTATTTTTGCTCTACGCGTCAGTACCTTTCAAAGTCGCCATATTTGTCAAAATCGGTGGGGATCACTTCCTTGCACTCGCCGGTTTAAAAAGAACATTTGAAAGACGGTTTTTCTTACTCATTCACAAAACTCTATTTTGCTTAATTATTAGGGTGGATTGAAATTCATTTTTCAGAATTTCAAAATCCATACCTGGGTGGAAAAAATGTCCCCTGCTATATTGATAAAGGAAAAAGTAAAATTAAAAATTTATTTTTATTTAAGTACGGCCTCAAACGGAATGATGTCTAGGTATTTCAGTCTGTTAATGGTAGAAAGTTAAGGTAATTTTTATCAAAGTGAAACAGCATTTTAGCACAATTTTCACATTTATTGCGATGAGGGGACACATACTAAAATGTTCAAAGGGAAAAAACCATCATGTTTACGTAACAACCTTTTTAGTTTTTTAAAATTTTAAGAATAATAACCTAAGTACATTGAGCTATAAAGCGGAAGGTGGGAAACAGCTTGTATCGGCCTGCCAGGATTGTCAGTGCAATGAGTCAGAGCTGGGCTACAAAATGTTGCAAAGTATATTGTTCTACTCATTCTCAGTACTGATTTATTAGTAATAATCACTTCTGAGTATTTATATTATAGAAAAATAACTATTTTGAGTATAAAATTACCTAAATAAATTAGATTTTTTTCCTTTTTTTCAAAACTTCAACCCCTTTGTATTATTAATATTAAATTTTGAAATAATTTTTTTTATCCTTTTTCTCCTATATAATCTCCGTGCTTATCTAACATCTTTTCCACACCTTAACAACATTCTTTTCCATATAACGAGATTTACTTTTATATAACTGGTGGACAGGTGAGATTGTTTGATCGATAATTAGGTAATGTATTTGATGGTTGAAACTAGACGAGGCATTACTACCTGGACATTTCAAGTAGGCTATTGGTTATTCTATATAACTGGCGGCAAATTGCTCATTTTATTGGGAGTTTTTCATTGTTTTTATGTATACATGTGATACCATAAATAAATAAAAGCACAAATATGGTATAAACTTTCCCGATACCTTAAACAAAGGGTCATTTCGAGCTGGCCAGTACCTTTCCAAAACTATAGCATTTGCCAACATCGATGGGGATCGGGGAACGTTCGAAAGACGATTTTTCTTACTCATCTGCAAAAGATTTTTTTATATACGTAGATGAAAGTCGGGTAATAGGGAATACCGAGGTTTTGGCTCTGTCTGTAGCTGCTAATGCGTGGGAAACCTGGAGTACTGAAGAAAGACTTTTATGATGTATTGCAGGAAAAATTGGTTTAAAAGCCGCCTTTCTACAGGGGCTCACCTTGAATCCTGGCGTGAATTTGTTAATAAATTGAAACAGAAAACATTCATTTTTTTTAAAAATATGGCTTTTATAAAAAATAACTACGTTTTTTATGATGTCTTAATTAGTTTTCAAGTGGTTTAAATCATCTATTGCATATTACCTGACTATTCCATAATACATTCTATTTATCATTTTTTAAAAAAAATTTTTGTAAAAAAGGGTTAAATATTATTTCTTTACATCGTTTTTGAAAAAAAAACCCTGATGATTTGGGGGGTTTTTATCAAAATCTCTAGTAAACTTATTTTTAGAAATGTATATAAATGGTATTCCATAATACTCGACTCTCATCTATATGAATATGTTTTAAGAAAACAAGTGCTTAAAACCTTACTTTTTCAAAAACTATTTACGTAACGAAAGTTATGGCTTGCATTAAAGGTGGCCAACCCAAATGACCTTGCGGGCCACTTCGGAAAAACATTATAACCGCGGGCGCACTAAAAATATGTAACTTTTTATGATTTGGGAAAAAAAAAAAACATTTATTGGAGTTGAAATTTAAAAAAGAAGAAATTTTTTTTTTTTTCTTTTTAAGACTAGATAATATAAAATTTTTTACATAGTATAAAATGCAATGGTCAAATAATTTTAAAATATTACAGTTCCCATTTTTTTGAAAAAATTTCGGGGTTTTCCTTTTTAATTTATCTTTTTGTTACCCGTTGAAATTTGATTGGGGTTCATTCGCAAACGATTGGTATACATTTCCTTTTTTCTTAACCTCCTGAATATTTTTTAAACTTAAAAACATTCTGACTCCTTTGTTTTTGGGGGACTCAAACAGAAAAGGGGGAGAAATGAAAGTCCACACACAGAGAATATGACCCTCCATAAAAGATATATAGGAATTGGAATTTATTAAAAAAAATAAAATTTTAGTAAAACAAATGTAACGTTTGATAAAAAAAATTCTATTTTAATTGGGGCATTTCAAACCAAAAAATTTTTTTAAAAACAAGAAAATAAAGGCAAATTATTCAATTTTTTTTTATAAAAATTTTAAATAAATTTCAAAATAAAATTTTTAAAACCTTTTTAAATTTTCTTTTTAAAAAAAAAAAATTTTGTGGGCCGATTTCGTACGGGGGCCCGTTTGGGAAATTCATATTTTAGATTAACTGAAATTTATTGGCCCCCCTTTCCAAGCCCTTTTTTTCCTAAACCCCTTTAAACAATCCATGTTCATTCCAACTGATGACCCTTACAGAGTTCCCCAAAAGGCAAAAATAAAAAAGAAGCAAATTAAAAATAAAAAAATTCTTATTTTTTTTTGGGAATCTGGATTTTTTTTCATCCTTAACATTTTGAAATCCATCCCCAGGTACAAATACGAATTCATTACACTTAAAACGTCCAACGACGGTCCCTTTTCAAAACCCTTCCCTTCCCGGTTTTTTTAAAAACCCCTCGGATATTAAGAAAAAATTTCCTCATTATTCAATCCCCATTTTTTTTCTTTTAAAAAAAAAAAGGCCGTTTGGGCCGATTTTTTTTGGGTTAGGGCCCCTGGCCCTGTTTTTAAAATTTGATCGAAAGTCAAACTGAAGTTCTTGGATTTTAAACAATTTCAATATTTATTTTCCTGTTACTATAAGATTCTAAAAAACGCAAAAATTCTTAAAAATTTTTTTAATTTTAAAATTTTTAACTCCTTCGGACCAATTAAAAAAAGGTTTGGGGCTAAAGTTTCAACAGCTTTTATGTTACCTTTTTGGTAAGCCTTGTTTTTTTTAAAAATCCGGTATTTTTATGAAAAAATACGTTGACCAAATATTTTTGTTTGGGTTTAAAAACCCACCCATTTCCCGGAAAAAAGTTTTCTATGAAAACGAATGTTAAAATTAAAATGAAAATAAACAATCGGATTAAACCCGTTTTTTTTCTAAAAAATTTTTTTATATAAAAAATTTTAAAATTATTTCAAAAATTCAAAAAAGTTTTAATAAAAATAAAAGGAACAAATTAAATAATTTTTTGATAATTGTAAACAACAAAAAAATAAAATAACAGTATATAGCGCAAACAGTGAAAAGCAATAATTATATTTAAATGTGTGTGTTTATGACTTATATAAATTACTAACCTTTACCCGACCACATTCCGTTGAGTCTGTTTTTGTGCGGTAGATAGGGACCGCATAAAAATAACCGCACAAAAAAATATTCAAAAATTTCACAAATTCTTACATATAACAAACAAATTCGTCGAAATACTGCAGAAAATTTTTTATGCGTGGAGAGGGACCGCATAAAAAAAGTCGCACTTAGAAAATACGACAATCATTTACTAAATTTATGAGAAAGTACTTCCATGACAAAATAAATAATTAAATTACACATGGAAACATTTTTAAAATATTTAGCTTCGTATTGTATACACGGAGAAGTTTTCAAAATGCATATACATAATTCACTGCTACTCGTCGTAATTTAAAGCGCTCATGTTCTTGTGATGAATTAGCTCACAATCACTTGCGTCCCTTGAAGATACAATTTCCATCAATTTATTTTTTGGCACCATAAAGTAAGAAATAAGTTTTCGAACAAAGGTCGGATGGCCAGTTGCCTGTAACTGTCACGATAACCAGATATGCGTGATCTAAGCTCTTTTTGAATTTTAATACTTTCGGAATTGGTATCTGTTTAAGAAAATGCTTTTCCAATTTGTTGAAAAGCTTATCCCTGCATATATTTTATCTACTCTCGAAGAATCCGGTTCTTCTTGTCCGTCTACATAATTTATTAAATTATCGATAATGCCACAGTCATTTAAAGTTTCGTCTTCATTCTAGTTTGGGCTGTTGGCGCGTTGAGAGGAAGCAACTGAAAGTGCATTGTCGGGAGACTATTTGTTACAAATGAAGAGAGTTTCATGAAGTGTATATATGTACATTGAAGTGGCGTAACGTACACCCCTTCCCCATCCCCAGGACTCTAGGGATCCCAAGACGTGACGGATGACTTGTTCGTATTTACCTAATTTATAAAATATTAAAGGCAAAACGTGACTTTTCAGGGGGGCTAACATTCTCTGTTACGCCACCGATACATTGATAGAAAGCATTACATTAGTGCCAAAGCCTTTAAAATTCATATACCGCATAAAAAAGGATTGCACAGAAAAAAATAGCACAAAAATAAAATCGCATAAAAAAGGAACTGCACAAAAACACGTTTAATTGATTTAACAATTATTTATTGACCGTACTTGCTTCTATACAATTTCAATAAATTACATTAATGAGAACTAAAGCATTCAAGATTTCCCTAATTCAAGTCGTACTTTGTACAGTTTTCATATGCAATAATGTTTCAGTTAATGGAATAGAAATTTAATTATAATTGTATTAATAAGTTTTCTAGATTGTGTTGATTGCAGATTTACTTGAACAAAATGCTACATGATATTAGTAAATTCGTAATGTAATTCAAAATGGAAGCCTTTTACAGCATTATTCTTCATAAGCTTATTATTAATGTGAACAATTTTTTACAATGAAAAGGAAGAGGAGAATTTTTTTTAAAAATTACAACGTCAGTATATATGAAACATTTTATTAAATCAAATAAAAATACACTAATTACGCTTACATCTCTTTTAATCATTTACTCGAAGTAATATTTTACGATTCTAACATACACCGGAAATTTTGGAGCAAAAAATATCCTTCATTTTGAACTTTACAGTAAGTGCTATATCTAAAGTATCAAGATTCGATCTTGTCTCCTCAATTGTCCAAAAATATTATTTTTAAAAAAAAACTCTTCAACTACTATTTGTTTAAAGGGTACCCCAACGTAAATTGATAAAAAAATCAAATTTTTCATATGGAATATGCTATTTTGAAATGGTTAAATATTTCCCCCCATCTTTTTAAATTTAAATATGCGATTTTCTATTTTCTAATTTACAAAATTTAAATATACACCAGGAAAAAAATTTTGTGCACTAAGGATCGTCAACATGAAAAGAAATTTTACAAAAGTAGATTACTTTATATAAGTAAATGATTAGAAAATCAAAGAAAATATATTTATTTTAAAAAAAAGGGGAACGTAGGGTTTAATACCCTGGTTTTAACCCCCAGCAAAAAGCACGAATAATTGGGGATTTAGGCTCCTTCTGTATGATGTCTTCAGACATTTCGTTCCATATTTGATGCAACATTGCTTCTAGTTCGTTCAAACTCGTGGTATGCCCAACTCACCGTCTCAAATGATGCCAGATAAGCTCGATTGGTGACAAATCTGGGAATTGGGTAAACCAAGGAAGGGTAGTAACCATGCAGAGACAATCTTGTGATACCCTTGCCATGTGAGGCCGAGCATTGCCTTGTTGAAAAATGGCTCCTTGGAGCCGTTGCAAGAGTGGCAACATATGTGGTTGCAAGGTGCCATGGGCATACCGCTGGGCTGTCATAGTGCCACTGATCAATATTAGGGGTGGCCGTGTATTGTAGGCAATGGCACCCCATACCAACACACCAGCTGTGTGAGCGTTGTGTCGCTGTAAAGTAAAGGCAGGATTGAGGTGTTTATCACGGGGTCTCCACACACGAACACGATTGTCATCACTGCTGAGATTGAATATGGATTCGTCGCTAAAGACGACCTGGTTCTATTCCGCTGCAGTCCAGTTTCCTCGTGCACGGAACTACTCCAAAAGGAGGCATCGATGGGTGGGCGTCAAGGACAGCACACGTAATGTGCGCCACTATCATAAATGTCCTTCAGCCAGGCGCCTTCGTATGGTTTGAGAAGACACAGGTGCCCCTAGTGAAGGTGCTACCTGTACCTGGATGGTGGCCGATGAAGTAGTTGGCTGTACAAGCGCATTTCTTACGATGTGACGGTTTTCTCGATAACTGGTCTGTCGAGGGCGTCCTGAGCCTGGTCTTCGTGTAATTGACATCTCTCGGATCCACTGGTCCCAACACCTCCTCACAACACAATCAGAATGAACTAATTGGCGAGCTACTCGCCTAGCGGACCACCCAGCTTAAATCATGTGGATGATTCTCCCCAAACTGCAACAGCTGCTCATATCTTTTTCGAAAGCGGCGTAATGGCATGTCTACCTCAGCTCTTCCTTTGTAAAAGATTCAGTACACTCAAACAAGTTTGGGTTACCTGTTTTATACTCCACGGAGAACGAAGTTAAACGCCCTCTACCGGCTATACGTAATGCGCAACAAGCTGCATTTCTGATCTATTGCATATCTCCACGACATGTACCTTCATGCCAAGTTTCGTTACGATCCCTCAATTATTTCTCGGTTAGCTAATTTTTTTGTCCATGAGTGTACATTCAGTCTTCTAACTTCTTCAAACAGACAATTGTCATCGATTTTAATATCAGACATTTCTTCGATAAAAACTCAATACAATTTTCTATACCTACCCAATTTACTTACGAGGAAATCAAAAAACATCATTAAATACTGTTATTTTCTATGGTATTTGTTTCACATCCTTCTTCGATATATTGGAAACATGTTTAGTAAAAATTCTGCACTTGCTTGATAAACTTTTCCGCTATACACCGGTTTTATTCTTTAAATCTAATAATTTTCTTTTTACTATTATTTTTTATTATTACAATTTTTTCTTCAAATCCTGATTTTTGCTGAAGGTCAAAATCGTTCAAAATAAGACTAACTGAAATATGTTCACACACACACACACACCATCAAACTTATGAATCATTTTGTGGAAAATAGATGCCTGATTATGTACAAAATACATTAATATCTCCAATAATTTATACTGTACCGGCACATGTCGCTTTAACAGTTAGACCTGGCATCTCTGAATACAGAGATTAGCAGATTAGTTTTAAAATATTGAAAAGGAGGACATTTTTCAAGGAAGGACAGAACCTATAAACAAAGGCCATCCTCCCAAAGAAGAAAGACTTGTCACCTTATTATTATGCTCTTTCTCTGGCTTATATAAAATATTTTATTATGTATCTTTGCAAATTACTTGCCAAACCTACCAGCTCTTTCAACTTTAGTTCATAACAAAAATAATTTTACTATTTCGTTTTATTGGTTTCTAAAAAGAAAGGCTGATTTAAATGAGAATGTTAGAAATTAATTTTTAAAAGTAATAGTCGTTTTTTGTTTCTTTACACACAAACACGAATTTAAAATAAGTTGTTATTTTTTTCAAAAACGTTTGAAAATAATAAATTGAAGCTTATGTCAACTGAGAAATAAATCATTTTTACTTATTTGTGTAGCAGTATTATAAAGTTATATATATTTAAAATATTTATTATAATTATAAACCTCAACCAAAAAAAGAACTGTTCATATTTTTAAAATAATTAATAACAAGGAAAATTTGTTTTTCTTCGTTTTATTGTTTCCCTGTATACGCATTTCCTAATAACAGAAAAAAGAAAGTTTTAACTTTATTAAATCTATCAAATTTTAACTATTTAAAAAATAGCAAAAAAGAAGACAACGAGAAACTTTGATGCGATAGGTACCGCAAATATATTTATGTAATTTTAACAATTATTGTTACGTGTTCTGTGTACACAAATTTTTCTTCAGCTGTTTTAGAATTTCTGACTTTTTACCAACAATTTTAATAAGTCATCTAGTAAGTAGCGTAAAAGTTGAATTAATATTAAAAGATTTTTAATGGCATCGTACACTAGAGATTACTTTATTGCATAAATATAAATGTACATTGAACTGTAAGCAGATTTTACTTCTAAGTGTAAATCTAAAATTCGATTCAGGGTTGTCAGGAATGAATGACCCGATTACAAAATTTAATAATTTCCGGATGAATAAACAGAAAAGGATAATTAAGATGTCATTGTAAAGATAAAACATGAAATTTTTTTGTAAGTAACGTTTCTTGACTTTAAGTAAAACATGTTTTCACAAATGTTCAATGTGACTTCCTTTAGTCACCGGTACAATATCATTGCGAACCTGGTCAAACTGGACTTGCCTGTACACAGGCATCCAATTTCCTGGAATTGTTTATACCATCTTCTTATACTGTTAGATGTCGGTGTATTTCTATGGTATTTTCTCCGAAATTCACGCTGAACCCGAATTACTGACAGACTTTTTGCAAACGAGAGCACACAAAGTGCCCTCCCCCCCACCCCCTACGATGCCTTTTCGACTTCTGTTCACAATTACAACCTTGCTGCCACCTATTTGGCAAAAACAATGTTACAAACTCAAAATTTCATATTTTATCTTTTCAATGACATATTTGAATGATCCTTTTCTGTTTATTCATCTGGGAATTATTAAAGTTTGTAATCGGGTCATTCATTTCTGATAACCCTGTATATATTTAATTTTTTTATGAAAAAAAATCTGAAATAAGTGCAGTTTTGCCATCGTCTATAATAATGTAAAAGTGGGTTTTTTTCCCACATTCATTTTAAATTCATTTGTTGCTATAATTTTATATGTAAATAATATAAATAAATATCTCCTCATATATATTCAGCAATCGTAAAACGTTAAGGAAAAAAAATGCACACTTAATATTCAGATATATAAAATATTAAGCAAAAAAAAAAAGAAAATATTCAAAAGAAACTCTCTCACGTATTTCTAAATAAAAAAATCAGATAAAGAAAAAAATATTAAAAAAACTTTATCGCTCTATCGATTTTCTTTTACATTTCTTCAAAATAAACAATTTATGCAAGCTAAGCCAAAAACATTTCGCCCTAGCTACATTGTATATATTTCGATGGCAGCAGGTGAAGTTTGCGCCAGACATATAACAAACAGAGAAAAACAAAGAAAAATTACTCTCTATTCTTCGCAAAGGTTTGCAGTCCTATGATAGATTTGCGCATGCGTCAGCAAAGTCCGAGAGATGAAGTTTCTGGATTTATTTTTAGAACACTTGGGCCGAAAATTTTCCGTCCCAGAACATTCTAATATTAGGAAACAGGAAAATGCTTTTAGCCGGAATGCTTTAGATTTTCCACCCTCCCAACTCTGCGTGTTGGAGCCCACCGAGGATTTTTATTTTAAACATTTTGCGAACAATGCGAAATGCTTCGATCGTAACTGTAACGAGGCCTGATCAAACATTGTAAGACGGAGAGGAGTTACATCGGTTTTACTAGGCGGGAAAACTCGGAAAATGAAATCGATGTTTGCCGTTGTGTGGGAATGTTTAAAAAGTTCAGGATCCATGCTTCGTTTGAGTTGCATGCTGGGGCTTATACAGGTGGATTCGACTTCTGGGCGTTGTAGACTATTGACAATCTAGCCTTCATTGTTTTTATAGTGCTTGCGCCTTTTTTCCAAAAAAAATATAAAAAATATTTTCATTAATTTGAAACGAAACTAGCAGAATAATTATTATAAGAATGAAAGATGATGATATGTATGTATATATAAGATGCATAATATCCAAACATATAAATATCCAAATATGTATAAATATTGCAAATATCGAAAGATGAAAAATATTCAAAAATGTAAAAACTGTATAAATATCAATATATATATATATATATATATATATATATATATATATATATATATATATATATATATATATATATATATATATATATATATATATAACTATCCAAATATATATGTATAAATATCCAAAGATATAAATATGTATAAATATATAAGATATATAAATATGTATAAATATCCAAAGATACATAAATATGTATAAATATCCAAAGATATTGAACATGTATAAATATCCAAAGATGTATAAACATCCAAAGATGTATAAACATCCAAAGATGTATAAATATCCAAAGATGTATAAACATCCAAAGATGTATAAACATCCAAAGATGTATAAATATCCAAAGATGTATAAACATCCAAAGATGTATAAACATCCAAAGATGTATAAATATCCAAATATATTGAACTAGTATAAATATCCAAAGAGACTGAATATGTATAAATATCCAATGATGTATGTATAAATATCCAAAAGTGATGTATAAATATCCAAAGATGTATTTATAAATATACAAAAATGTATGTATAAATATCCAAAAATGTATGTATAAATATCAAAAGATGTATAAATATCGTAAATATCGAATGGTGAAAAAATATGTATAAATATCCAAAGATGTATAAATATGTATAAATATCCAAAGATGTATAAACATCCAAAGATGTATAAATATGTATAAATATCCAAAGATGTATAAACATCCAAAGTTTGTTTTATCCAAAGATATTGAATTTTATAAATTTTCCAAAGAGACTGAATATGTATAAATATCCAATGATGTATGTATAAATATCCAAAAGTGATGTATAAATATCCAAAGAGACTGAATATGTATAAATATCCAATGATGTATGTATAAATATCCAAAAGTGATGTATAAATATCCAAATATGTATGTATAAATATCCAAAAATTTATGTATAAATATCAAAAGATGTATAAATATCGTTAAATATCGAATGGTGTAAAAATATGAATAAATATCCAAAGATATGTATAAATATTGTAAATATCCAAAGATGTATAAATATTGTAAATATCCAAAGATGTATAAATATTGTGAATAACTAAAGATGCATAAATATAAAATAAAACCATATAAGTCAAGTTCAAAAACATAAAAGTCAAACAAAAAAATATTGATGACATAAAATTTTAAGTTTTTCCAAATCTAAAAAAGGTAGTAATAAAAATTTAAGTGAAACCTTTATTTTAAACAAAAACAAACTTTTTAAAAATTATTGAAAGGAAAAATTTTTAAGCGCATACTTTGGGAAAGTTAAGTCTGGAGTGATCTTTAGACAATCTTTACAAGTTGATTTAGGTAATATTTTTAAAAGATCACATGGGAAACAAAATCCTTATATGTCAAGTAAAGTTCCATTTAATTAAACAATTATTTTGTAATACTCATCATTACAAAAATCCTTACTAATTTTATGTGTTCAGTTTCAAATATCTTTATCTAATAAAAAATCTTTAAAATTCTACTGATGACATTATTAATGAATCCTTGTCATCTTAAGAGAGTAAGTGATTCCTTTTATTGTTTGAAATATTTATAAAAAGAATTAAAACTTAGTATATCCATCAGACCGAGAAGTTTGTGTGGAGCTGATACAAAATAAATTCTAGAAGAAACCGTAACATGTATAACACTAATTTTAAGAATCCAAACAGTTCTAATCTTTAAAGAATTCTAATTATGTTTTAATCTCTCAATTTAATTATCTACTATCAATCTGTATCTTTTATTTCACACTCCAAGAGCCGTTAGAAACAACCTAACTGATATATTTCGAAAACGAATGGGCTAAATTCATGCGATATGACAGACACAGGGTGCTATTTCTTATTCTCAAAAGACCTGACATATGTCAGATCAGCTCCAGAAGGTTGTTGACCGCAAAAAAAAACTATAATAATAAAGGGATAGGATGCTAAGTCCCTCTTAAAAAGTCCTACGCATCCCAGAATGTGATCTGGTGAAGCTGAATGGTCACAACATTTTATACAAGTGGGGTGGATTTTTCTGCAACTATCATAGGAAAGACACTTCAGGTGGCTGCTTGTTAGTCTAGCCAGAACAGTCTGGGAGCCATGATCACATTTGATTTACAGCAGACAGTCAAGTGGTGTTTTTTGTATACCGTTGTTGAGTATGTAGAATACGCCATATTAAGGTATCCGACTATGTTAGGAACCATGATTTTTCAAAAGCGTAAAAATGGATAATATTTATGATATTTAGTGTCACTTAGATTAGAAAATGTATATAAAATTGTTTTATGAATAGTATTACGATAAAAAATTATTTAAGTACAATACTTTGACAAAAAATGAATATAGAATGACCCATTTTCAAAATATTCTCCTTTTGTGAAAAATGCTTCTGTTGCAATTATATTTTGCCTATATATAGCTCAGACCTCTGTACAGAGGCTCAACTAGAATTTTTGAAATATATAACTTAGAAGTGGGTTTATCCATGTTTTACGACAACAGAGGGAGACATTTTAAGAAAAAAAACGCCGATAATTATTTCAACTGGTTGTAACTCTGAAAATAATGTGAATTTTTCAAAATTCATAGTTGAGCCTCTGTACAGAGGTCTGAGCTATATACAGGCAAAATATTATTATAATAGAAGCATTTTTCACAAAAGGAGAACATTTTGAAAAAAGGTTATTCTAAGTTAATTTTTTGCCGAAATATTGTATTTAAATAATTTTTGTTGTAAAAATGTCCTTATAAAACAATTTTATACATGTATTCTAATCTAAGTGACACTAAATATCATGAAAATTATCCATTTATGTGCTTTTTTAAAATCACGGTTCCGAACATAGTCGGATACCTTAAATTTAGTTCAGGCCGATCATTTCATGCGAACCACTATTGTCAACTCTTGCTTTTTGCAGAAACTTGCATTTTTAGAAATATTCATTAATTTTACAAAGTATAAATATTGAAAATTTGCTATGAATTTTTTCGTTGAATCCACGTTATTCAATGAATCTCGTATGGATCATCAAAAAAAAAGTGAA
>BMAV01022088.1:0-12903 GCA_019973955.1 Trichonephila inaurata madagascariensis | reverse complement strand
ACGCTGTTTACGAATATTTTGGGTTTGTCAAAAATTCCATTAGTTCAAAGTTACCCCAATGTTTCTTTAAAATTTTGCCCCCTCTGTATATTTTTTCGGTTAAACCCCCCACTTTTTTTTTTACCTAGAAACTTCCAAAGTGACCCATTTCCTCGAAATTTGACCAGGAATCTAAATCTGGTCTCCGTTTCTAAAAATTCCTGTAACTTTTTTAAAAAAAAACATCTTCTTGAAAAAACAGACCTATTTGGCTTAAAAAGAAAACTTCCAAATTTTCAAAACAACCAATTCTTAAACGTTTCTTACAAATTCAGGCTGATTACGAATATGTATGGTGTTTGTCGAAATTCCATTTAGTTCAAGTTATCAATTGTTTCTTTAAAATTTTCCCCCCTCTGTATAGTTTGTTTCGGTCATGCCCACCACTATTTTTTTACCTAGAAACTTACCAAAGTGACCCATTTCACTCAAATTTGACCAGGAATCTAAATCTGGTCCCCCTTTCCAAAAATTCCTGTAACTTTTAAAAAAATGAAACATCTTCTTAAAAAAAACAGACCTTTTTGGGCGGCCCCAACTTGACCGTTTTTTAAAAAAAGCCAATTTAGAAAACTTGTTTCTCTTCCCAAAAAAAGCTGATTACGAATATGTATGTTGTTTGTCAAAATTCCATTAGTTCAGAAGATGCCCAATTGTTTCTTTGAAATTTGTCCCCTCTGTATAGTTTGTTTCAGTGTCATGCCCACACTTTTTTTTTTCCCCTAGAAACCAAATTTTAATTTCATAAAGGGAAGGAATCTAAATCGGTCTCCTTTTTGAAATTCCGTTTTTTTAAAAAAATGAAACATCTTCTTGAAAAAACAGACCTTTTGGCTTGAAAAAACTTCACCGTTTTTTCAAAACAAGCCAATTCTCCTAACGTTCCTCTTGCACAAAATTTCCCAGGCTGATTACGAATATGTATGGTGTTTGTCGAAATTCCATTTAGTTCAAAGTTATGCCCAATTGTTTCTTTGAAATTCGTCCCTTGTATAGTTTGTTTCGGGGTTGCCACCACTTTTTTTTTTTTACCGTGAAACTTGGCCCATTTTCAAAATTTGACCAGGAATTAAATCGGTTCTCCCCGGGGAAATTCCTTAACAAAATGAAACATCTTCTTGAAAAACAGACCTATTTGGCAAGCCAACTTACCGCCCTTTTTAAAAAAAGCCAAATCTCATAAATTGTTTCTTTGCACAAAATTAAAAGCTGTTTACGAATATGTAGGGCCCTTTTGTCGAAATTCCAAAAAGTTCAAACGTTATACCCCTTTTTGAAAAATTCTTTCCTCTGTCAATAGTCTGTTTCAGTGTCATCCCACCACTATATTTTTTCCCTAGAAACTTCAAAGTGACCCATTTCACTCGAAATTTGACCAGGAATCTAAATCTGGTCTCCTTTCACGAAATTCCTGTAGCTTTTTAAAATGAAACATCTTCTTGAAAAACAGACCTATTTGGCTTGAAAGCCAACTTACCGACCGATTTTAAAAAAAAGACCAATTCTCAGTAAACTTAGTTTCTCTTGCACAGAATTCAAAGCTGATTACGAATATGTATGGTGTTTGTCGAAATTCCACTTAGTTCAAGTTATCCTGTGTTTCTTTTGAAATTGTCCCCTCTGTATAGTTTGTTTCAGTGTCATGCCCACCACTATTTTTTTACCCTAGAAACTTACCAAAGTGACCCATTTCACTCGAAATTTGACCAGGAATCTAAATCTGGTCTCCGTTTCACGAAATTCCTGTAACTTTTTTTAAAATGAAACATCTTCTTGAAAAACAGACCTATTTGGCTTGAAAGCCAACTTACCGACCGATTTTCAAAAAAGCCAATTCTCACTAAACTTAGTTCCTCTTGCACAGAATTCCAGGCTGATTACGAATATGTATGGTGTTTGTCGAAATTCCATTTAGTTCAGAAGTTATGCCCAATTGTTTCTTTGAAATTCGTCCCCTCTGTATAGTTTGTTTCAGTGTCATGGCCACCACTATTTTTTACCGTAGAAACTTACAAAGTGACCCATTTCACTCGAAATTTGACCAGGAATCTAAATCTGGTCTCCCTTTCACGAAATTCCTGTAACTTTTTTTAAAAATGAAACATCTTCTTGAAAAAACAGACCTATTTGGCTTGAAAGCCAACTTACCGACCGATTTTACAAAACAAGCCAAATCTCACTAAACTTAGTTCCTCTTGCACAGAATTCCAGGCTGATTACGAATATGTATGGTGTTTGTCGAAATTCCTTTTGTTCAGAAGTTATGCCCAATTGTTTCTTTGAAATTCGTCCCCTCTGTATAGTTTGTTTCAGTGTCATGGCCACCAATTATTTTACCGTAGAAACTTTTCTACCAAAGTGACCCATTTCACCCGAAATTTGACCAGAATCTAAATCTGGTCTCCTTTCAATGAAATTCCGTAACTTTTTTAAAATTGAAACATCTCTTGAAAACAGGACCTATTTGGCTTGAAAGCCAACTTTACCGACCGATTTTACAAAAACAAGCCAAATCTCACTAAACTTAGTTTCTCTTGCACAGAACACCAAAGCTTATTACGAATGTGTATGGTGTTTGTCGAAATTCCATTTAGTTCAGAAGTTATGCCCACTGTTTCTTTTGAAATTTTGTCCCTCTGTATAGTTTTGTTTCAGTGTCATGCCCACCAATTATTTTTTACCCTAGAAACTTACCAAAGTGACCCATTTCCTTCCTCGGGAAATTTGACCAGGAATCTAAATCTGGTCTCCGTTTCACGAAATTCCTGTAACTTTTTAAAAATGAAACATCTTCTTGAAAAATGAGACCTATTTTGGCTTGAAAGCCAACTTACCGACCGATTTTCAAAAACAAGCCAATTCTCACTAAACTTAGTTCCTCTTGCACAGAATTCCAGGCTGATTACGAATATGTATGGTGTTTTGTCGAAATTCCATTTAGTTCAGAAGTTATGCCCACTGTTTCTTTGAAATTCGTCCCCTCTGTATAGTTTGTTTCAGTGTCATGGCCACCACTATTTTTTACCGTAGAAACTTCGGCTCAAAGTGACGCATTTCACTGAAATTTGACCAGGAATTCAAATCTGGTTCCGTTTCACGAAACTCCTGTAACTTTTTAAAATGAAACATCTTCTTGAAAAAACAGACCTATTTGGCTTGAAAGTTTCAACTTACCGACCGATTTACAAAATGTGCTTCGCCAAATCTCACTAAACTTAGTTTCTTCTTGCACACAGAATTCAAAGCTGATTACGAATATGTATGGTGTTTGTCGAAATTCCACTTAGTTCAGAAGTTATGCCCAATTGTTTTTTTTGAAATTTGTCCCTCTGTATAGTTTGTTTCAGTGTCATGCCCACCACTTTTTTTTTTCCCTAGAAACTTACCAAAGTGACCCATTTCACTGAAATTTGACCGGGAATCTAAATCTGGTCTCCGTTTCATGAAATTCTGTAATTTTTTTATAAAATGAAACATCTTCTTGAAAAACAGCCCTTTATTTGGCTTGAAAGAACTTACCGACCGATTTTAAAAAAGGGGCCAATTCTCACTAAACTTAGTTCCTCTTGCACAGAATTCCAGGCTGATTACGAATATGTATGGTGTTTGTCGAAATTCCTTTGTTCAGAAGTTATGCCCAATTGTTTCTTTGAAATTCGTCCCTCTGTATAGTTTTTTTTCAGTGTCATGCCACCACTATTTTTTACCGTAGAAACTTACCAAAGTGACCCATTTCACTCGAATTTGACCGGGAATCTAAATCTGGTCTCCCTTTCACGAAATTCCCTGTAACTTTTTTAAAAATTTGAAACATCTTCTTAAAAAAACAGACCTATTTGGCTTGAAAGCCAACTTCCCGACCGATTTTACAAAACAAGCCAAATCTCACTAAACTTATTTTCTCTTGCACAGAATTCAAAGCTGATTACGAATTGTATGGTGTTTGTCGAAATTCCATTTAGTTCAGAAGTTATGCCCAATTGTTTCTTTGAAATTTGTCCCCTCTGTATAGTTTGTTTCAGTGTCATGCCCACCACTATTTTACCTAGAAACTTACCAAAGTGACCCATTTCACTCAAAATTTTGGGCCCGGAATCTAAATCTGGTCTCCGTTTCAGAAATTCCTGTAATTTTTTTAAAATGAAACATCTTTTTTGAAAAAAGACCTATTTGGCTTGAAAGCACTTACCGCCCGATTAAAAAAAACCAAATTCCCATAAACTTAGTTCCTCTTGCACAAATTTCCCAGGCTGTTTACAATATGTAGGGGTTTTGTCGAAATTCCATTTAGTTCAGAAGTTATGCCCAATTGTTTCTTTTGAAATTGTCCCTTTTGTATAGTTTGTTTCAGTGTCATGGCCACCACTATTTTTTTTTTTACCGTAGAAACTTACCAAAGTGACGCATTTCACTCGAAATTTGACCAGGAATCTAAATCTGGTCTCCGTTTCATAAAATTCCTGTAACTTTTTTTAAAAAATGAAACATCTTCTTGAAAAAACAGACCTATTTGGCTTGAAAGCCAACTTACCGACCGATTTTCAAAACAAGCCAATTCTCAGTAAAACTTAGTTTTCTTGCACAGAATTCAAAGCTGATTACGAATATGTATGGTGTTTGTCGAAATTCCACTTAGTTCAGAAGTTATGCCCACTGTTTCTTTGAAATTTGTCCCCTCTGTATAGTTTGTTTCCAGTGTCATGCCCACCACTATTTTTACTCCTGTGAAACTTACCAAAGTGACCCATTTCACTGAAATTTGAGACCAGGAATCTAAATCTGTCTCCGTTTCACGAAATTCCTGTAACTTTTTTAAAAAATGAAACATCTTCTTTGAAAAAACAGACCTATTTTGGCTTGAAATCCAACTTTACCGACCGATTTTCAAAAACAAGCCACTTCACTAAACTTAGTTCCTCTTGCACAGAATTCCAGGCTGATTACGAATATGTATGGTGTTTGTCGAAATTCCATTTAGTTCAGAAGTTAAGTGCCCAATTGTTTCTTTTTGGAAATTCGTCCCTCTGTATAGTTTGTTTCCCAGTGTCATGCCCACCACTATTTTACCGTAGAAACTTACCAAAGTGGACTCCATTTCACCTAAATTTGACCAGAAATTCAAATCTGGTCTCCGTTTCACGAAATTCTGTAACTTTTTAAAAATGAAACATCATCTTGAAAACAGATTATTTGGCTTGAAAGCCAACTTACCGACCGATTTAAAAAGACCAATTCTCAGTAAACTTAGTTTCTTCTTGCACAGAACTCAACGCTGATCACGAATATGTATGGCGCTTGTCGAAATTCCATATAGTTCAAACGTTATACCCAACTGTTTCTTTGAAATTCGTCCCTCTGTCAATAGCGTCTGTTTCAGTGTCATGCCCACCAATATATTTTACACTAGAAACTTACCAAAGTGACCCATTTCACTGAAATTTGACTAGAATCTAAATCTGGTTCTCGTTTCACGAAATCTCTGTAACTTGTTTAAAAATGAAACATCTTCTGAAAAAACAGACCTATTTGGCTTGAAATCCAACTTCTTACCGACCGATTTTCAAAACAACAAGCCAATTCTCACTAAACTTAGTTCCTCTTGCACAGAATTCCAGGCTGATTACGAACACATGTATGGTGTTTGTCGAAATTCCACTTAGTTCAGAAGTTATGCTCCAATTGTTTCTCTTTTGAAATTCGTCCTCTGTATAGTTTGTTTCAGTGCTCGCCCACTACTATATTTTTTTACCGTAGAAACTTACCAAAGTGCGACGCATTTCACTCGAAATTCTGACTTCAGAATCTAAATTGGTCTCCGTTTCACGAAATCTCTGTAACTTTTTAAAAAATGAAACATCTTCTTGAAAAAAACAGACCTATTTGGCTTGAAAGCCAACTTACTGACCGGATTTTAAAAAAGACCAATTTCAGTAAACTTAGTTTCTTCTTGCACAGAATTCAACGCTGATCACGAATATGTATATGGCGCTTTGTCGAAATTCCATATAGTTCAAACGTTATACCCAACTGTTTCTTTGAAATTCGTCCCTCTGTCAATAGTCTGTTTCCAGTGTCATGCCCACCATCATATTTTTTTACACTAGAACTTACCAGTGACCCATTTCACCTTCCGAAATGGACTATAGGAATCTAAATCTGGTCTCCGTTTCACGAAATTCCTGTAACTTTTTTTAAAAAATGAAACATCTTCTTGAAAAAACAGACCTATTTGGCTTGAAATCCAACTTACCGACCGATTTTCAAAACAAGCCAATTCTCACTAAACTTAGTTCCTCTTGCACAGAATTCCAGGCTGATTACGAATATGTATGGTGTTTGTCGAAATTCCACTTAGTTCAGAAGTTATGCCCAATTGTTTCTTTGAAATTTGTCCCCTCTGTATAGTTTGTTTCAGTGTCATGCCCACCACTATTTTTTTTTTACCCTAGAAACTTACCAAAGTGACCCATTTCACTCGAAATTTGACCAGGAATCTAAATCTGGTCTCCATTTCACGAAATTCCTGTAACTTTTTAAAAAAATGAACATCTTCTTGAAAAAAACAGACCTTATTTGGCTTGAAAAGCCAACTTTACCGACCGATTTTCAAAACAAGCCAATTCTCAGTAAACTTAGTTTCTTTTTGCACAGAATTCAAAGCTGATTACGAATATGTATGGTGTTTGTCGAAATCTAATTTTTAGTTCGTAGTTATGCCCAATTGTTTCTTTTTGAAATTCGTCCCTCTGTATAGTTTGTTTCAGTGTCATGCCCACCACTATTTTTTACCGTAGAAACTTACCAAAGTGACCCATTTCACTCGAAATTTGACCAGGAATCTAAATCTGGTCTCCGTTTCACGAAATTCCTGTAACTTTTTTTAAAAAATGAAACATCTTCTTGAAAAAACAGACCTATTTGGCTTGAAAGCCAACTTACCGACCGATTTTCAAAAACAAGCCAATTCTCACTAAATTTAGTTCCTCTTGCACAGAATTCCAGGCTGATTACGAATATGTATGGTGTTTGTCTAAATTCCATTTAGTTCAGAAGTTATGCCCAATGTTTCTTTTGAAATTCGTCCCTCTGTAATAGTTTGTTTCAGTGTCATGCCCACCACTATTTTTTTACCGTAGAAACTTACCAAAGTGACGCATTTCACTCGAAATTTGACCAGGAATCTAAATCTGGTCTCCGTTTCATGAAATTCCTGTAACTTTTTTAAAAAATGAAACATCTTCTTGAAAAAACAGACCTATTTGGCTTGAAAGCCAACTTACCGACCGATTTTAAAAAAAAGACCAATTCTCAGTAAACTTAGTTTCTCTTGCACAGAATTCAACGCTGATCACGAATATGTATGGCGCTTGTCGAAATTCCATATAGTTCAAACGTTATACCCAACTGTTTCTTTGAAATTCGTCCCCTCTGTCAATAGTCTGTTTCAGTGTCATGCCCACCACTATATTTTTTTACCGTAGAAACTTACCAAAGTGACCATTTCACTCGAAATTTGACCAGGAATCTAAATCTGGTCTCCGTTTCACGAAATTCCTGTAACTTTTTTAAAATGAAACATCTTCTTGAAAAAACAGACCTATTTGGCTTGAAAGCCAACTTACCGACCGATTTTAAAAAAAAGACCAATTCTCAGTAAACTTAGTTTCTCTTGCACAGAATTCAACGCTGATTACGAATATGTATGGTGTTTGTCGAAATTCCATTAGTTCAGAAGTTATGCCCAATTGTTTCTTTAAAATTTTCGTCCCTCTGTAATAGTCTGTTTCAGTGTCATGCCCACCACTATATTTTTTACCTAGAAACTTACCAAAGTGACCCATTTCACTCGAAATTTGACCAGGAATCTAAATCTGGTCTCCGTTTCACGAAATTCCTGTAACTTTTTTTAAAAATGAAACATCTTCTTGAAAAAACAGACCTATTTGGCTTGAAAGCCAACTTACCGACCGATTTTCAAAACAAGCCAATTCTCAGTAAACTTAGTTTCTCTTGCACAGAATTCAAAGCTGATTACGAATATGTATGGTGTTTGTCGAAATTCCATTAGTTCAGAAGTTATGCCCAATTGTTTCTTTGAAATTGTCCCTCTGTATAGTTTGTTTCAGTGTCATGCCCACCACTATTTTTTACTAGAAACTACCAAAGTGACCCATTTCACTGAAATTTGACCGAATCTAAATCTGGTTCCGTTTCACGAAATTCTGTAACTTTTTAAAATGAAACATCTTCTTGAAAACAGACCTATTTGGCTTGAAAGCCAACTTACCGACCGATTTTCAAAACAAGCCAATTCTCACTAAATTTAGTTCCTCTTGCACAGAATTCCAGGCTGATTACGAATATGTATGGTGTTTGTCGAAATTCCATTAGTTCGAAGTTATGCCCAATTGTTTCTGAAATTCGTCCCTCTGTATAGTTTGTTTCAGTGTCATGCCCACCACTATTTTTACCGTAGAAACTTACCAAAGTGACGCATTTCACTCGAAATTTGACCAGGAATCTAAATCTGGTCTCCGTTTCAGAAATTCTGAACTTTTTAAAAATGAAACATCTTCTTGAAAAACAGACCTATTTGGCTTGAAAGCCAACTTACCGACCGATTTTAAAAAAGACCAATCTCAGTAAACTTAGTTTCTCTTGCACAGAATTCAACGCTGATCACGAATATGTATGGCGCTTGTCGAAATTCATATAGTTCAAACGTTATACCCAACTGTTTCTTTGAAATTGTCCCTCTGTCAATAGTCTGTTTCAGTGTCATGCCCACCACCATATTTTACCTAGAAACTTACCAAAGTGACCATTTCACTCGAAATTTGACCAGAATCTAAATCTGGTCTCCGTTTCCGAAATTCGTAACTTTTAAAAATGAAACATCTTCTTGAAAAACAGACCTATTTGGCTTGAAAGCCAACTTACCGACCGATTTTAAAAAAGCCAATTCTCAGTAAACTTAGTTTCTCTTGCACAGAATTCAACGCTGATCACGAATATGTATGGCGTTGTCGAAATTCCATTAGTTCAAAGTTATACCCAACTGTTTTTTGAAATTTGTCCCTCTGTATAGTTTGTTTCAGTGTCATGCCCACCACTATTTTTTTACCCTAGAAACTTACCAAAGTGACCCATTTTCACTCGAAATTTGACAGGAATCTAAATCTGGTCTCCGTTTTACCGAAATTCCTGTAACTTTTTTATAAATGAAACATCTTCTTGAAAAAAGGAAACAGACCTATTTGGCGAAGAAAACTTACCGACCGATTTTCAAAACACGCCAATTCTCACGCACTAAACAGTTCCTCTTGCACAGAATTCCAGGCTGATTACGAATATGTATGGTGTTTGTCGAAATTCCATTTAGTTCGAAGTTATGCCCAATTGTTTTCTTTGAAATTCACGTCCCTCTGTATAGTTTGTTGTTTCGGTGTCAGTACTTTACCACTATTTTTTTTTTTGCAGAGCTTACCAAAGTGACCTATTTCACTCGAGTGACCAGGAATCTAAATCTGGTCTCCCTTTCTGAAATTCCTGTAGCTTTTTAAAAATGAAACATCTTCTTGAAAAACAGACCTATTTGAGCGAAAGCCAACTTACCGACCGATTAAAAAAGGCCAATTCTCAGTAAGCTTAGTTTCTCTTGCTGAGATTCAACGCTGATCCACGAATATGTATGGCGCTTGTCCCGAAATTCCATATAGTTCAAACGTTATATTCAACTGTTTCTTTGAAATTCGTCCCCTCTGTCAATAGTCTGTTTCGGTGTCATACTTACCACTATATTTTTTTACTAAACTTTACCAAAGTGACCCATTTCGGTCGAAATTTGATAGGAATCTAAATCTATTGGTCTCCGTTTCCTACGAAAATTCCTGTAACTTTTTAAAAATAAACATCTTCTTGAAAAAACAGACCTATTTGGCTTGAAAGCCAACTTACCGACAAATTTTTCAAAACAAGCCAATTCTCAGTAAACTTAGTTTCTCTTGCACAGAATTAAAGCTGATTACGAATATGTATGGTGTTTGTCGAAATTCCATAGTTCAAGTTATACTTAATTGTTTCTTTGAAATTTGTCCCCTCTGTATAGTTTGTTTCAGTGTCATGCCCCCCACTATTTTTTTACCCTAGAAACTTACCAAAGTGACCCATTTCACTCGAAATTTGACCAGGAATCTAAATCTGGTCTCCGTTTCACCGAAATTCCTGTAACTTTTTAAAAAATGAAACATCTTCTTGAAAAAACAGACCTAATATTTTGGCGAAGCCAACTTACCGACCGATTTTCAAAGAAACAAGCCAATTCTCACTAAACTTAGTTCCTCTTGCACAGAATTCCAGGCTGATTACGAATATGTATGGTGTTTGTCGAAATTCCATTTGGTTCAGAAGTTATGCCCAATTGTTTCCATTTTGAAATTCGTCCCTCTGTATAGTTTGTTTCAGTGTCATGCCCACCACTATTTTTTACCGTAGAAACTTGCAAAGTGACCCATTTCACTCAATTTGACCAGGAATCTAAATCTGGTCTCCCTTTCTGAAAATTCCTGTAACTTTTTAAAAAATGAAACATCTTCTTGAAAAAACAGACCTATTTGGCTTGAAAAGCCAACTTACCGACCGATTTTCAAACAAACCAATTCTCAGTAAACTTAGTTTCTTTTGCTGGGAATTCAAAGCTGATTACGAATATGTATAGGGTGTTTGTCGAAATTCCACTTAGTTCAGAAGTTATATGCCCAATTGTTTTCTTTGAAATTTGTCCCTCTATAGTTTGTTTCAGTGTCATGCCCACCACTATTTTTTTTACCCTAGGGAAACTTACCTGGTGACCCATTTCAACTCGAAATTTGACAGAATCTAAATCTGGTCTCACGTTCCTGAAAATTCCTGTAACTTTTTTAAAATAGAAACATCTTCTTAGAAAAAACAGACCTATTTGGCGAAATCCAACTTACCGACCGATTTTCCAAAACAAGCCAATTCTCACTAAACTTTCAGTTCCTCTTGCACAGAATTCAGGCTGATTACGAATATATATGGTGTTTGTCGAAATTCCACTTAGTTCAAGTTATGCCCAATTGTTTCTTTGAAATTCGTCCCCTCTGTATAGTTTGTTTCAGTGTCATACCCACCACTATTTTTTTTTTTACCGTAGAGCTTTGAACATGGTTTGGGTAGGTCTGAATAGATTGTCCGTTTCCTGAAAATTCCTGTAGCTTTTTAAAAATGAAACATCTTCTTGAAAAACAGACCTATTTGGCGAAAGCCAACTTACCGACCGATTTTAAAAAAGACCAATTCTCAGTAAACTTAGTTTCTCTTGCACAGAATTCAACGCTGATCACGAGAATATGATGGCGCTTGTCGAAATTCCATATAGTTCAAACGTTATACCAACTGTTTCTTTGAAATTCGTCCCTCTGTCAATAGTCTGTTTCAGTGTTATGCCCACCATTATTTTTTTTACCGTAGAAACTTACCAAAGTGCCGCATTTCACTCGAAATTTGACCAGGAATCTAAATCTGGTCTCCGTTTCACGAAATTCCTGTAACTTTTTTAAAAATGAAACATCTTCTTGAAAAACAGACCTATTTGGCTTGAAAGCCAACTTACCGACCGATTTTAAAAAGACCAATTCTCAGTAAACTTAGTTTCTCTTGCACAGAATTCAACGCTGATCACGAATATGTATGGCGCTTGTCGAAATTCCATATAGTTCAAACGTTATACCCAACTGTTTCTTTGAAATTCGTCCCCTCTGTCAATAGTCTGTTTCAGTGTCATGCCCACCACTATATTTTTTTACCTAGAAACTTACCAAAGTGACCCATTTCACTCGAATTTTGACCAGGAATCTAAATCTGGTCTCCATTTCACGAAATTCCTGTAATTTTTTTAAAAAATGAAACATCTTCTTGAAAAACAGACCTATTTGGCGAAAGCCAACTTACCGACCGATTTTCAAAACAAGACCAATTCTCAGTAAACTTAGTTTCTCTTGCACAGAATTCAAAGCTGATTACGAATATGTATGGTGTTTGTCGAAATTCCATTAGTTCAGAAGTTATGCCCAATTGTTTCTTTGAAATTTGTCCCCTCTGTATAGTTTGTTTCAGTGTCATGCCCACCACTATTTTTTTACCCTAGAAACTTACCAAAGTGACCCATTTCACTCGAAATTTGACCAGGAATCTAAATCTGGTCTCCGTTTCACGAAATTCCTGTAACTTTTTAAAAATGAAACATCTTCTTGAAAAAACAGACCTATTTGGCGAAAGCCAACTTACCGACCGATTTTCAAAACAAGCCAATTCTCAGTAAACTTAGTTTCTCTTGCACAGAATTCAAGCTGATTACGAATATGTATGGTGTTTGTCGAAATTCCATTAGTTCAAAGTTATGCCCAATTGTTTCTTTGAAATTCGTCCCCTCTGTAATAGTTTGTTTCAGTGTCATGCCCACCACTATTTTTTTACCTAGAAACTTACCAAAGTGACCCATTTCACTCGAAATTTGACCAGGAATCTAAATCTGGTCTCCGTTTTGAAATTCCTGTAACTTTTAAAAATGAAACATCTTCTTGAAAAACAGACCTATTTGGCTTGAAAGCCAACTTACCGACCGATTTTAAAAAAGCCAATTCTCATAAACTTAGTTCCTCTGCACAGAATTCAGGCTGTTTACGAATATGTATGGGTTTGTCGAAATTCCATTAGTTCAAAGTTATCCCAATTGTTTCTTTGAAATTGCCCCTTTTCCCAATATTGTTTGTGTCATCCACCACTATTTTTTTTTACCTAGAAACTTCCAAAGTGACCCATTTCCCAAAATTTTGACCAGGA
>BMAV01022087.1:0-46487 GCA_019973955.1 Trichonephila inaurata madagascariensis | reverse complement strand
GGGAAAGATTCTATTTTCCTTGTCGGTTATTTGCTACAATTTTTCTGAATGGGGCAATGACGAGTAAAGCAAGTGCGCCCGACGACATCTCAGGTGTATTCGGTTGCTAGTAGTTGAGGGGAGAATGACAGCAAGTGTAGTACCTCTAACTGATACGTACTGAGCATGGCTGGGCATTTTACAACTGGTAAATGGATATGAGCTCTCCTCTCCCACAAAAAAGATGCCATTGGATTCAATACATCATACACTTATCATTGAGACGTCATAGAGCCCTGAATACGGACCAGAGGCTACATACGCTATGCTGCTCCAAACCATGATGCTGAGATGCCTAGTGGAGGGGAGTTCCAAAGTATAGCAGGATCAGGTCTGCCCTTACGTGGATGCCACCTTAATACAGAGTGACTAACAGTGGACAAAAAGAAGCATTATTCGCTTAAGTACACAACCCTGTTTCATTCCAGGAACCATTGCAAATGCAGTCGTCTCTTCTATGAGGTCATTGGAAGTCTTAATAACGAACGCCACGAGCAGAGATCTCTAACAACTAAACGACGGGTAATGGTTTGAATTAAAATCGGAACATCAAAGATGTCCTGTGCCCATGTTTCAAAATGGCGACTAAAATGGGTCAATGAGCAGTCACCCCTTGTCAGTTGGTACGTCGAATCTCTTAATTTAACGTCAATTTGATTCCATCGGCACCCTCAAAGCGTGAAACATTTCATTGTTCTTCCAACCATACTTGCCCCAACTCATGTGGATGAGTCAAGGTGAATATCAGTTGAGATTTGAATGAATTGACTAACTTCTTATGCCCAACTACCATTCCATCCCAACTACCATCACAGCTGGAAAGAACCCCAGTGATTGTGATTTGATATTCTAAGTTATTACATATGTCCTCTGTGTCAAGAAAAAATTACTTCCCGGGATGAAATAACGGCATTGATATTGTCCATTCTGCAGGTTCCTTTCCTTATATTCTACTAAAAGTGTACCGGAGAGCTCCTTATTTGATATCATTTGTACTACTTGGTGTGCTTACCCTGAAATTAAATCTATTCATTGGCATATAATATACTTTTAGTGTTGAATGACTGAATAGCTGGAGCTCGGAAAAGCTAATGCTAAGACATAACCTCTACGCGAATTCTGATCCAATCACCTACAATATAAGATATCACAAAGCTATATAATTATAATTTTTTCCAGCTATTTATAATCAAATTACTTTTATATGGGTAATGGAAATGCATAGTATATAAACTACATGCCTCTGTTGTTTCTCACATTGAAAAATACAAATACAGTTATGTTGCAATTTGCGATTTACTGATACACACAAGAAAATGTTTATTATTGCTCTGAATCCGGAGCCAGAACCATTATTTTTTGAAATATAGAGGTAGACTTAGCACTTCGGAGAGAAAAAAAAAGTGACCGCAAAAGAATTTTTCCCTATTTTTTTCTCTTACGAAGCGAAAATAAATGTACGGTTCTGGCCAGTTTCTGTATGGTTCAAGAGCTTTCGAATCTAAAATGTATATATCTATGTCAAACTGCCATCTGAGTTATCAATTTTGTGTTTTCCTTCTTTTTCCAAATTTTTATTCGAATGCTGTTTTGAAATAAAAATGGTTCTATCCCTTTTTTTCTTTAAGCGTAAATTTACGTTCTGCAAACACACATATAAAATATTGCTCCTGTTTTTCAAACATTAATTTTTGTTTGGAATAAGTTAGAAACATTATTTGTGTTCTTTGATAACGCAATATATTTGTTTTGAAAGGCCTGTATTACGTTATATCGTGATAGAAACAAGATACATAAGAGATGCTGAAAATTCTCTTCCCCAGCTAAGCAATAAATACAGTTTTTACATACATAAAATAAAACTGTCCCCTTTGCGTGGCTAGTATACATTGCCTATGATATACTTATATATTTATTTCTTTTGATTTATCTTATCTTAGACAAATATAAGATTAATGTATTGGTTAGTAATAAAAAGATTTCTATGGTTTTTAAGAAAAGTATTTGGTTTTTTGTAGAACGCATTCAGTTCATTTTCGTTATAATACTTTTTAATATAAAAACATTTAGCCAATCACACATTTATTCTTATTAACCTGTGGTGGAACTCATCTTAATATTTTCTAAATCAGTGATCAAATCTTAGAAGGGAAATGTGTGGTCGAGCCACGAGAAGTTGGTTTTATTTGTTTTATATTAATTCTATAGTACAAGAAGGCACTATTAACTTCTTTTTATTCCAAATTAGAACCGTTTTATTGAATCTGTTTGGTTATTATTTTAGATCTTTGCTACGATCTTTCAGCTACTTGAGAATAACCCCATATATACAAGAGTATGTAACAGTGCAATACTTTTTATATAAATTATAACTGTTATCGTTTTATGTATTAAAGAAGTAATTAAGATATTTTATTATGAATAAAATACTTTTGATAATGATCAGAAAGTTCCCAGAAAACAAATTTATTTTTATAAGTGTATATATATATATTTGAAGTTATTCCTAAATTAATTCAGGGCCAATTCAGATTATTAAACCTTTTTACTAATCTTATAATTCTTTCCCATAAAAAAAAGCCAAGTGTTGTTTTTCCTTATCAGTTTACGACATCTAGAAAAATATCTTGTATCTATCAATAATTTGAAATTAATGTCATGTTTGATTGATTTTGATACAGGGGTAATTAAAATAAAACTATAAAAAATTTAAAGGCCCGACTACGTTCGGAACCGTGATTTTAAAAGCGCGAAAAGGATTTTTTGAAAAGTGTCACTTTTTCTATAAAATTGAAGGGAAATTTATACAAAAATTATTTCAAACAATTTTTTTAAAAAATGTTTAGAAAATTTTTTTTCCCAAATGCCCTTTTTTTGGCTTCTATTATAAAAATTTTTGCCTGTATTCGCCCGACCTTCACAGAGGTAAACTAAATTTTTTGAAATGCATAACTAGTTGTTTACCCATGTTTTCAAAAAACAAAAGGGGAAATTTTTAAAAAAGTAATAACTATTTAAAATTTTTGTAACCTGAAAATAATGTAAATTTTTTTCAAAATTCATAGTTGACCTCTGTACAGAGCTCTGAGCTATATAAAGGAAAATATTTATACAATAGTTTTTTTTAAAAAAGGGGAAACATTTAAAAAAGGTTATTCTAATTTCTTTTTTTTGCCAAAATATTGTATTTAAAAAAATTTTTTTTTGTCATAATGTCCTTAAAACAATTGTATACATGTATTCAAATTTAAGTGAAACAAAAAATATCATGAAATGTATCTATTTATTTTTTAAAATTGGGTTCCCAAGTCGGATACCAAACACTTTTTTTTTTTTAAACAAAGCGGTCTTCATACTTTTTCAACTCCCGGAACCCTTAGAACTTTAAGAGGCTTTCATGGAACCCCTAAAATTAGAAGGTGTTTTCATGGAACCCCATTTCATACATACTTAAAAAGAATATATCCCCAAAAATACTTAAGTAGATCAACATTTATAGGCACTTTATAAAAAAGAATTTAAAAAAAGTTTTGTTTTATTTTTAAAAAAATATTTTAATTTTTAATAAATTTACTCATTAATAATTTATTTTTTCCATGTTATTATCCATGTTTATATTTGAAATAGAATATTGGCTTGCGTTTTTCACACAAACTGTTAAAGTCTAGGTCTATTGAGTTTTAATTTGTTTTTATACTTTATTTCACTTAAACACCATGTTCTAAATGACATTAAATTGTTTATAGCTGTGTAAAAACCGTGTATTTTGCATGCATTTTTACCCAAAATTTAAAACTGTTCTTGCTTAAATTTAGATTTTAACATAGAATCTGTTGATATGTTGAAAAGTTGTTTCCCCTCCTTCTTTTACCCTTTTCTACAAAGGAAAAAGGGGATTTTCATTAGAAAAAATATTTAGTTTTGCAAAAGACATCGTGCTAACTAATGAATATAAAATTATCTCGTGGAATCCGAGATAGTATAAACTATAGAATATTCACTATCTAGTAGGAAGTATATATATAAAGATATATAAAACGCGTTTTAATATTCTTTTATTATATTATAATAACAATTTAAAAAAAGTCCCAAAACAAAGCTATTATATATAAGTAAAACTTTTAGTTTTAATGAATAAGTGGAATGAGATTTAAATACTTGTGACTAAACGAACTTTATAAAGAACGTGAATCCATTTTGCCCATACTTAGTTATTCCTTCTCGATTTTTTTATTGTGACTGGTGGAACCCGAGTATGCCTTGTGGAACCCCATGATTCCGTGAAACACGGTCTGAAGACCACTGTTATAGACTATTACAAATTTCTAATTAAAATCCTGTGAAATTAAAATAAATAATAATAACTAACTGAAAAATTATAAATCCATATACACTCATGAAATAAATTAAGCTAATTTGCACAATTTATCGAATTACATGAAAAGAACTGAACTGAATGAAAAACCACTGATTCTGGATTAAATTGCAAATCTTATATGGCAAATATGTAAGCTTACACGTGTGTGTAGGTGGAGCCAGCAGAAAAACAGCTTTTTTTTAAACGCGTATAATTTAAACTTTTTTCCTTCCAAAGGACCCTCGGCTTTATTTTTTTTTTTGAAACAACCGGTTAAATTTAAATTTAACAGTAAGAATAAGTAATCACTAACGTTTACATGATGAAATGTGGTGTCAAATAGTGGGGAAGCTAGAAGCAGGCCAATGTCAAGTCCAGATTTGTAGAGGGTTTAATTTTAAAGCCCAGCGTCGAGTATAACCCAAAGGGAAAAAGTTCCGGATACTGGGTCACGAGGGAAAGCCTGACCAATGTCTTCCAAGAGCCACGGCGGAATAAGAAGATCGCCATTTGTCGATTATAGCGAGGCGTAACAGAGGGGCTACAACTTTTAAGCTCTCTCGGTACTTGTATGCAGCCAGAAACCCTTTACACGGTGACGTTTAAAAAAAACCGGAGGGGTTGTTTGCCAAAAAACTTGCTTTTGATCCCATAGTCTACGAACAGAATAGTTCGTTTAGCTTGATGCAGGTAGGATAGAGTTTGGAGTATGGATTAATGGATGACCATTCTGTTCACCGATGAGTTCCGTTTCAGCCTAAAAAACCGTTTCTACCGACGTATAAAAGAACCAGGGACTCTCTACCTACACTCTAATGTCCGGGAAATTGACAATTATAGCGGAGGAGGTTTAATGGTCTGTGCAGGCATCATGTTGGATGGTCGTACACCTATCCATGTCTTGGAGCCCTATGTTCGGAGCCCCCTTTTCATGGGTACATGTGGCACCCAATTCATTTTAATGGACGATAACGCAAGGGCACATATAGCTCTTTTAAGTCATCAGATTTCTAAAGAGTGAAAATATTCGCCGTATGGATTGGCCAGCCATGTCTCCAGACCTTAACCCTATAGAGAAGAGGTTCCCAAACTTTTTTGTCTCATAGACTCCTTGCCATACTTTTCGGTTTCGGGTAGACTCCTGCTTACTTAATATTGAATTTTTGCGAATTTATCAACTTAAATGTCTTTTTGACAGCTCTGGTACTACTACTTACTTTAAAAGAATAAAATTTCTAACTTTAGTGAAGAATAGCGTTTAAAACTTATGAAGCACACGTTATGAATTAAATTAAAAAATTAAAATAAATTAATTTAAAACACAACACAACCATTACATAAAATAACTGAACAGCAAGCAAATGTTTTTAATGAGAGGGATGAATCTAGTGCTTCACACAATAACAAATTTTCAATATTTAATATCAATCCTTTCAGGTTTAACCCTGAATCTGCTTTTTTACTAAGTGTACAGTTCACCCCCTTCGACCCTCCCTTCTTTTTTTTCCGTCTTTGAGATTGGCAGACTCACTGAAACTCCCACTTACTAGGAAAACCAATTTAAAACCTTTTAATGATATTCCATAATTTGAGACTAATAACAGATATGTATTCTTAAAGCCAAAATTGCTGACATCCGTTTTTAAACTTTATTTTAAGATCATTAGAGCCTATTCTGATCAGTTCCTACTGTAATTTTTGAAAAATCTTTTTCAATGTGACTGTATGAATTCATTGTATACTGTGGTATTATTATAAAAAAAGCAATCTCAAACCTAGTTTCAAAATCTGAGTAAAGGGAATTTGAATGTAGAACGTAGGTTAAAATGTGATGACAGATTGTCTGTAACAAATTTAGAAAATTTTCGACGTCCAATATTATATTTCTTTACTTTAATTCGAGAAATAAATGCTGAAATGGCCCTTGTCTTACTAAAATGTATACTGCTATCTGTTACCACAGATTAACCTTAGTACATTTAGTAAATAAATCAGTTAGATTGATAAAATCTGGTTTCCACTAGATCAAATTATTTTTGAAAGATTAAATTCATGATCTGGTTTAATGAGATCCACTATTATAAACCCTTATTTACATTTCATGGACCCCCAAATTATTTTTTTGCTGGCGTGGACCCCTTGCAGGTCGTCATAGACCCCTGGGGGTCTATATAGACCATTTTGGGAATCACTGCTATAGAATATGTCTGGGACAATCTGGGGAGGGCAGTATCAACTCGCAACCCCCTCCGAGAACCTTACAAGAAATGAAAACATTGTTGCTGAACGAGTGGGGATATTGCCACAAGAACTGATGAACTGCCTTATTTCAAGTATGACATCGTGCTGCGAGGCATGTATAGCTGTAAGAGGAACCATGCCCCCTATTAACTCATTTCGTTTGTTTATTCTGCAACAGCTGTTTGATACCTTCCAACTTCAACGAATGTTACGCATGATCATACGTGTGTATTGCAATTGTGGAATGATTATTTGTTTTGTATTGCATCAATGCATGAACATATCAAGTTTCATTAAAATAGGTTCAGTAATTCTAGAGGTAATCGATCATGTCTGCAAATTCTCTTAATTTCTTATACCAGTGTAATAAAAATATTTTTAAAAAAAATAATCCGTACTGATATCTTCTAATAAAATTTAGTTAAAAGTCTTGTGTTTATTTAAAAGCCTTAAAAGAATTGCTAACCAAGAATTATTTAACATCTTTTTAGGAAGAATTGTCAGCACAAGGATTTTCAAAAGCCAAGGTGTATTCAGAACTACATAGAAGATGAAACGAAAATGTCAATTTCTCCAGAGTTGTGATAAATGTTGATATCAATCATTAATAAGGAGCTTTTCCATAATTGCAATCATAGTGAGATAATACTCACTCTTTAGGATACTACGCTTATTTAGGGTTGGATTCATCACACCTACTTTAATGAATTGGACTCTGGAGATTCAAGTCCGGAAAATAGATGAGGGAGAATTGTATTCCTTAAATCAAGAACTTTTCTCATGCAATAGCATTTAACTCAAAAGGGATGGACACATTGGTATTATGATATATGGTTAAATTTGTAATAATTAACAGTTAGTGTATATCTGTGATTACTGAAAAGAAGAAACATTACTAAATGTAATTCATTGAAAGTTTTTAAAAACAAAATTATAATTTTAGCTCTAGTAAATTTGTTTGATGATAACTTTAAAGCTTGAAGTCATAGAATTTATTAAAGAAGTAATATGATTTTATTTGAATGCATATTGTTTCAAAAGAAACAAATATTTTTGAAAAAAAGATAAGTACGAATGATGTATTTCTCTTTTATTGTCAGATCCCAACTGTCCATAAAATTGGATTAAATGTGAAAAAAAAATGTAAGCTTACCTTTGAAATAATTTCTTCTTCTATTTTAGAAAATTTAAGTTATAAATGATTCAGGCAAAAGTATATTATCAAAAATTTTAATACTTTAATTCGATCAAACTAACAATAATTTTGATTTTTCTTTTTCTTTGTCCCATATATTTGAAAAAATTGGTTCAAAATTTCAGATCTGAAAAACAATTAATTTTTCAAATATTTGAAGTTTTCTTTGTTTAGATTTTAGATTCGGTTTCATTATAAAGCATTTTTACGTTCTAAATTGAATATTTATTAAAAATATTTTTAAAAATACATTTTTCAGTCTGAAATGACTATTAACTGCAATTTTCATTACTAAAATATGTTTGTTAATGCTTTGGATTTTTTAAGTTATCCTTTTAAATTTAAATTTTAAAAACCATTTCGGGACCAACTTTTTGAAACATTTTTATATAATTTAGAAGCATTTTACTTTGCTTTCATTAATTTTTTCCTGTTGAGAAAATGCCACGGCCGAAAGTACTCAGATTGCAATTAGAAATAATATTTGGAAGAGATGAATACGACTGAAAATTATAAGGCTAAAATCCTTCATTCAGCTGATAACACAATGAGACTACCGAACACAAATGTTCTGAATACAAATATTGTTGAAAGAATTGAATATTTCCATGATTTACCAAACTATGTTATATATAGTGAAGTACTACATTACAAGTCACGAAATGAAAACTTAAAGTTGCTTAACTGCCCCGATTTAAAACTGAAAAAAATTAGATAATGTTTACAAGTTTGGTGATTTCTGGCTTAAGTATGTATCACTATTATTTTGTATATAAATGTTTTGTGTTTAAAAGTTTTCTGAAAATATTAGATTAAAATAAAGCTGAATAATCTAGCATTGAAACAAATGCGATCGAAATTAAGCAAAATCATGTTTTGAATTTAAAATAAATGTTTTCAGTCTTAAATAATTAATGAAGTTTTTGATATAGAACATTAGTTCAAAAATAAATTTTAAAAAACGAGCTTGCAGGTATTTTTATTTTTTTTTTAAGTTTTATAGGGTTTTTTCCTCAGACTTTTAATTTGAAGATGAAAGGGTTTTTTTAATCCCTTTTTTTTTCTGTTAAAAATATTTTTTGAAACATTATGATAATTAAAATATGCGGATTTAGACTGAGAGCTCTGGTTATTTTTTTATTTAATACCAATTTCTTACTCTTTGTTTGAAATTGCTTTAAAAGTACTTATTTCACTATCCAAAGTTTTTTTTGACATGGTCTGTATCTAGCAATTATATTCTACTAAAACCACTAACATTAATACAATTTTTCCGAAACTAATGAAGTTTTTGTGTGTTAATCGTCTATTAGATAAATTATTGAAAAGTTTATTCATAAATAATAATTATAGTCCTTAAATTATGCGTTAATAAGTAAATAATTAGTTAAAAAGTTATTCTAGCCCACACAAATTCATCTTAAAAATATTAAAGTAATTATATTAAATGGAACAACCAAAAAAAAGCTGCTCAACAAACATAAAATAAATGAATTAACTTCTATTTTTATTTTCTTTTTCTTTTATAGTAAGATATAATTCCATTTCGTAAATTTTAAAAATATCTTTCTGTTTTTAATGTAAAATTAACAATATTAAAAAAAGAAATAAAAATAATTATAATTAAGATCTTTTTTTCAAATTTTTTTTAACATATTTTCCAAGAACTATAATTTTTGCCCCCCAGTCTGAAAAAGGATGTTCTTCCTGTCACCTCTTAAAGTGAAAGCAAAATTTACTTGGGTAAGAAAAAATCGATTAAAACATGAAAATCCCTCGTACTTACTTCGTGTTAATTAGGGAACATTTTCTTAAACCTTTCCTTGAAAGCAATTAAAAGTGACAGTTTATATTAAAAAGAATTTTAGGGCTATGTATTCCCAGAACTTCAACTTTTGCGTATATGAGTTACTACTTTCAAAATTCAGAACTGCGCGACAGAAGAATATTACAAATGAGATGTATAAAAAGTACTTTATTCGAAGATTGCTGCTTAGATTACTTTCAGATAAATCTAGGATTAATAAAGGAATCATGTTTCTGAAAAAGTGTAATAGTGTAATAAATCGATCGTATGGAACTTATATGAAAAAAGGATAAGTTAATAAATGAATGTGATTATAATTGTTTAATATTTTTTTAAGGTAAATATTCTCCTTTATTTTTATAATTTGATGTAATTACTTTAACGAAAGCTTTCACTGAAATTTTGTGAATGCCCTTGCAGATCAATCCTCAAAAAGAGACATATTTCTCGTTCTTGGTGAAATATATATTCCATCTTCAAAACTTATCTAATATATAACTGAACGTAAGTAAAAAATAATTTAATTAATAATAAATAATATAAACAGCAGATTCTGTTCGGAAATTAAAAGAAATCAGTTTTTATTGTAAGGAATTTTACATATATTAAAAAATATGAATGTGGTTAGTTGTATTTTAGCATTAAAATAGTCTTAATAATGAATATATTGCGCATGGAAAGAGTGACAATAATAAATATTTATTGAAGGTATAAGTAAGTTTTTAAAAATTTGAAAGAAAAGTGTTATTAGATTTAAATCGCATCGGACTATAATGTAACCACCTTTTTGTTAATGCGCATCATTTGGCTTTAGTTTTCAGTATGTTTAATTTTGCGCAATTGTAAACAACATAGACTTTTCAATTTTAATACGTTGGATTTCGTTGCAACGAAGTGCATTTGTGCGAGGCATTTCTTTTCTGCTTCCATATGAAGCAAAAAGAGCAGCTGACGATCATTTATTTTTGTATGAAATTTATACTAAACTTAAACCTGAGAATACCAGTTTTGATGGCTCAAAAGTAGAGATTTTGTCACGGAGGCTAAGAAAAGTAAAAGGGAACCAGAAATTTTTGATGATACAGAATTAGAGATATTATTGAGTGAAGATTCATGTCAAAAATAAAAATAATTTGCAGAACCCTTGGAAATACCTCATCAAGCTATTTTATAACTCTTCAAGAGTCCAAGCCAACGATCCAAAAACTAGGGATATTTTTCGCTTGAGAACAACTGTTCCATATTTTTATACACACTGAAGTGATACTCAATTAAGGATAAAAAGATCTATGCTAATTGTGTAACGCTGCACATTATTCATGCACAAGGGAGAGCACTGTGATAATTGCACATACTGTGGTTGTTCTGAATAAGTTGTTGGAATTAGCAGCATGGGTAAACTGCATGATTAAGACGCCTTCTATACTGGATAAAGCGTAGGTGCGCAAAGCATGGGCCATTCAATTTCCGAAATCGTTAGACAGCTAGGCTTTTCAAGGTCGACAGTTTCAAGAGTATACCAATAACATATTGATGGAGGATAAAAAAAAAATAGCGATCGGGCAAACTGCAAAGGACAATAGACGGATCAGGCGTATTATACGTAGCCAGAAAAGCCAAACATTAGCTCATATTACCACCCAGTTGAATGACGACGCCAGTCGTACAGTCAGTAAACGGACCGTGCATTGCTAATTTCACTGTATGTTTTTCGGGAGCCATCGCCCTACGAGAGAACCATTGCTCAATGTTAGCGAACGAGATGGAAGTCTTGCCTGGGCACGAGAGCACAGAGACTGGAGTGTAGAGGACTAGAAACTAGTAGCATGGAGTGAGATGAGACACGATTCCGATTATTCGCTCCGACGGAAGGGTTAGAATATGGCGTCAGACTCATGAAGTCATGGATCCTGAATGATAGGTTGGAATTGTACAAGGGTATGGTGGCTCAATCATAGTTTCTGGTGTTTTTCCTGGCACTGTTTGGGGTCTTGTGCGTACCAACCTCTATCAATGCAATTCTGTACGTAGAGTTGTTGGGTGATCACCTCCATTTGCTTATTCTGTTCTGTTCTGTACTCCGCACGGCAATGGAGTTTTCCAGCAAGACAACTGTACCTCTCACAAGTCCCGGTTGGCTACTGGCTGGTTTAATTAGCATTCATTTGACTTTTCTGTCATAAATTGGACACTGAGAAGCCTAGACTTAAATCCTATTGAGAACGTTTTGGGATATTTTGGAACAAGACGTAAAAAGCCATCACACAGCACCAACGAACCTTACTGAATTATGGACAGCTTTAGACAATATTTGGCAAGTCATTCCCGGGGAACGTTTCCAGAAACATTGAATCTATGTCTCGTCATGTGGCAGCCGTTATCAAGGCCAGATGAGACCCAACTCTTTACTATGTAGGTATCCCTAATTCAGTATCACTTTAGTGTATTAAATTGTTTCTGGTGGTGTGTGAGAATTAAATTTACTACAGAATCCAGAGCAGTAGAAATCGTGGGAGTAAGCCCGACCTTGGCAGCAACACCAACAAAGAAGCCAAATATTCATGGATTAAATATCATGCTCTTATATTTAGTAGGATCAGTTATGTGTAGTATATTATGAGCTTCTGAAACTGAATGAAGCCCTCCCAAAGGGAGTCTGAACTACAATAATTGAATCGAAGATTAAAAGAGAAATGGCTGGGATATGAGGAGATACATGACATAGAGATTTTGCAGATCGAGAACGTCCGTCCATCTGCAGTAGTGTCACTAAAAATCTGTTTGGAAACGCTCAAATAGGATATCCTTCAATGACTAATGTATGTCAGACAGTTAGTTTTATCCTTAAGAGGAATGCAAAATAGATCAGTTTATGGATTACCTTTAATGATGCGAAAAACGCTTAAAATAGTAGTGGATATTTAAGGGTCACGATTTAAGTAACTAATTGTTATCGTTTTGCACAATAAAATCTCTAATTTTTACTAAAAATCCTTTAATACTGAGTTGTAGCCGCAATAGTATATTATAAAAGCATTTTTAATGCTTTTCAAATCTTTCATTTGTAATATTAATATATAAGTGGTTTGAGATGGTGTTATTAACTAGTGGTTTTTCAACGATAGTAAGATTTTGTGATATTATTGATGAGTAATTTTTCAATAAGTTTTTATGATATTAATGAATAACTGTTCAATGGTTAAAAAATTTAATGCAATTTTGAACAGCATTTTATAATCTATAAAATGATACGATTATTTATTTAATTTACAGAAAATCTGAACTTTTCTTAGATGGAAATATAAGAACAGTAGATACATAAATATCGTTATTAGATAAAGATAATTTACAAAACGTTTTGACATGGTCATGAAATAAGTGATTTTGATAATGTCGGTATGAAAACCATAATTTGAGAAATTTTGAAATGTAGTAGCTCCTTAGTTCCAAAGTATTTCTTAGAAAACTTCCTTTGAAAAGCATTTAATAGAAATTGTTTTCTTCAGCTTATCTGAGAAATTTCTCCTATGCAAAATTCTCAGATTCAAGATTAAGGAAATTTTGAAAACAATAACTGAAATTTTCAAATGAAATACTGTGCAAACTATTCGAATTAAAGTAGTATTTATGTTGAGCAATGTACGTTTGATGAGAAAAGGTCTTCACATTACAAAGAACCGATCTCAAATATGTTCAGAATGCTAATTTCAATGTTCTGATAAATAACGTTCAAATTCATCGCAGTCATTCGGATTCCATGCTTTTTTCAATCTTTTCCCCGGAAAATTAAAATTTCGATAAACAGTATTCAATTAAGGAACGTAGGCCCCCCCGGTATTTTTTGACTTTAAGAAATTATGCTCTCCTTTGTTGTTTTGCGTCTGTGTTCATGTTTGTGTGAAAATGTCTTTGATGTATTTCTTATACGTATTTCTATAATATGATGTATGCGTGTGATATATGAGCCCAAATATTAAAAGTGTTTTAATTAACCTAAATGAAAGTATCTTCATCCAAATGATTAAAATGCATTTCGCTGATACATGCGACGCTAAAATGATAAAATTTTAATAACGGAACAAAATTGTATCGACTCATTCAAAAGCATCGAACCATTTATAATTTCCCCCAAATTAAATTTTGTACTTAAAATACTACTGCCGTCCATCTGGTACAGTGGTTAGCGACGCTGACTGCTGTGCCGTTGGGCAGGGTTGAACCGAGAAGGGGTGGATGTTTGTAAATGTATAGGCCTTATGCCTTAGAGTACTTTTAAAAACCGCGAGGACAAGTCCTTTCTGAGGTTTAAAGGGGGAAGTGAGGTGGAATTCTCCTGACCAGTCCCAGGGTGTTCTCCTTCAAAATTGGGGTGGAACCGAGCAAAATTGTGCTGACACCTGTATGGTGCTCAAAGCTAAGGCTAACGGCAAGCGTAAGAATCTAGCCCTTCACCGCGATGAATTTTGTGGACCTTGATCTAATGTTACTATCGATCAGGTGGTATAAGTAATAACAACAACAAATACTACAACTTCATATAATAAAATTAATTTAACGTTTTTAAAAATCATTATGAAAATGTCTGATAATAACTAAATATAGACGTTGCATTAAACAATTAGAAATATATTACATAACATTTTGTCCTTTCTTACTAAAGTACCCACAAATTTTTATATCTTATATAACGTACTGGGATAAAGACGTGTTGAGTTTTCTCTCATTATACTTTAAATTTATTTCTAAAACGAGTTCTTTCAATTTCTCTACATTAAAATAACGAACACCATTGTCACCTTGAAAGCAATAATAAAATAATAATCCGAGCCTTAAATGTGAGTGATAAAAATTACGACATACCATAATCATTGTTCTCTCACATTTTTGTAACACTCCGGTTTTGATTGTGAAAGATTTCAAACTTTCTTTTAAAATTCCAACTAAGGATTTTTCTAGAAGAATAGCCAACTTGTGTGTGGTGAGAATTATTAATGAGTGAAAATTCCCCAAACTGTTACTTTAATTCAAGCGCAGTAAGTTGGAAAAATCATCATTAAGATCAGCTTAAATTTTACTTGCCAGACATTTTTATGATACAAGCGAAAAACGCTTTTTCATGATTACGTTAATTTCCCTTCAGGCACGAGCGTACTGCGAGTAGAATTATTTAGCTGTTGCCAACACTGCAGACCAAACTTTCTCGAAACCTAATGAAGCAGAAAAAATCTGGAATGGAGGATTCGTCTTTCATTATTATTATCATGTCTTTCCCACAATTTAATTCCTTCCATCTTGTATAAAAATTTGAAAAAAATTCTGTAAAGTTTTTGATTTTATTTTTAACTACTGCTTACGAAAAGCATGCAGTAATAGGAATAACAGAGTTTTTCCCCTTGGGAATTTGTTGAAATTTGGGTTAAAGTTAATGAAAAACATTTAAATCGAAGAAGATATAATTCTCTGCGGGTAAACCAGCACTTGATAAAAATGATGTTTTAATTAACATACAAGAATTCTATATACCGTATAAGTACGTTTATTTAAGATGCGAAAAATTTAATTTTGCAATTAGAGGCTTGACCTAAACAGTATTAATAAGATAGCAAAAAGAAAGATAAAAAAGGAGGAAGTATTTATTAAATAAAATATATTTTTAAACATAACATCAAAGGTATTTCATGCATAAAATTTACAAGAAACTTTTAAATGCTTATTTTTAAAAACTAATTCATGAGCTTAGATGAAAAGCTTGCATTTTAAAACTCCCAAGGTGTAATGTTATTTAAGGAATAAATTAGCTGTTTTATCATTGAGTAAACTTCTAAATAACATTGCGAAAAGTTTTATCTAATGTTGAATAAATAGTTTTATCTTTTTTGTTCCAGTTCTGTTTATTAAAAGACACATACATACAACGCTGTAAAAATATTTATTCAATTTAAAATTATTAATAAAGAATATAAAATAAATATTCCAGTGATTAAATAGAACTCAAAAATACTTTTAATCAACACCAGCGTAAAAAATAATGTAATGATTAAGCAAATTTATTTGCATTTTGCGTACATCAGCTATCCCAATTATTTTCGTTCTCTTTAACTTGCTTTTATTCTTATTAAATAGGTTTATTCCTTTATTATTCCTGTCATCCAAAATGTCCTTATATTATAAGCATTTTTTTTTCAATTTAAATAACAAAGATACTCAAAGGAATTTCAATGGATATAGCAGTTTTATAAAAATATTTTTTCTTTGAATATGAACCACATAATCAACTTACGAGAATTTTTTTAACAAATATATTTTTTAGTTCCTTATTTATATCATTCAATGTTTTCTCTATAACTACGAATAATATTTTTTATTGGTATTTAAAAATCATCCTAAGAACTATACAAATAAATTTTCAAACATTTTTCATTCAGAAATTTTTCTGAATATTCATTAATTTTAAGAATTTACAAAAGACATTTTATAAACTTCATCTTTTTAAACATTTTAAATGGAATATTTATGATTTTGTATAATGGTATAAATTAGGAATCTTAAGACGTAACAATCTCGTTTTAAAAATTGTTTGTGAAAATCAAAAGATGAAAACTTATTTTTCTTATTTTGACCTTATATTTTTATTAAATCACCAACTCATGGTTATATATAAATTATTTATGTATTCTTTTTTCATTCATTTTTCTGGAAAAAATGCAAAATTAGTGTAATATAATTAAAAGAAATCCTTAAATCCTTTGCTAAAAGCTCGAGACAGTGAAAAAAATAGCAGAAACAAGTACGAGAAAACAAAATAAAATTACCACGAATTCTATGTATCACAACTGTAATTTTTTCTTCGATAGTAGGCTTTAAATCAAGCAAAGTGTAAAAATGCCCCCGGTTTGTTTAATTTTGTAAAACATGCGTAATAAATATTTTTAAAATGAAATAAAATATTTACACAATTTATACTTCAGAATTAAAAATTTATTTTTAAAAATCTAGACTTTTTCTCACTTTTATTTCATTTTTTAACCCGGAAAGGAATGTTTCATCGTCTAGACGCGAATCTATGTTGAATTTTTAAAATTTTTGCACTTTTCTCTCTATTCGATGCAGTTTACATTTTAGAAGTGCTACTACCACATACTAAACTTCTATACAGTATAAAGAGAAGGTCACAGACAAGGTCACACACACATATACATATACAACCTTCGGCAATAAAGTTTGGTGAATGTCCTGTAAAATTAACGTTTGATGAAATATTAACTAAAGTTAACTTACTGTCCTTTGAAATAGTCCACACCTCCCATATCCATAAACCTGATCTGCTTAAGTCCTGAAAACTTTGCAAAGTTTTTTGGAAAGGAGTGCAAAATCCCTCATCACGTTTCATTGATGTTAAGATAAGTAAACGATAAAACATTTTTCGTCCCAAATTCGGTAACGATTTGTCTTACGGATTTACGGTTAATCTACAGTTCATCAGGTATCATAGGCACAGTTAATTGATTTGATCTTTGTGTTAACTTTCCTCAATGTTTTGTCCGCGGCGTCGCCAGTCTTCCACTACTGGGGTTATCAGAAACATTTTCCCCGGGCCCCGAAAACGGGCGAACCACCTATACTCATACTTCAGGGACAGTGCTTGATCTTCAAAAACACGTATCAGCACCTCAAAAGCTTCGTTTAGTATCTTGCCAAACTTAAAACTATAAAGTGATATTTTGTTCGTTTATTTTCCTGTTCTCATTTAAAAAAAACCAAATCAAACCAACTTTTTGAAATCAATATTTGGAAAAAAAGATCTAATAAAAACGGGGGGGAAAAATGGTAAAAACCTGCCACTTAATTTAGCGTTTTTTTTCGCCATTTCCGCCCCCTTTTAACCATTACTAACAGAAATTGTAGTAAGTAAAAGACACAAAAAGCTTGTTAAGGTTTTTTTTGAAATTTCAAAAAAACTGGTTTTTCAGTTTGTTAAATGTCGGGTTTAATAAAAAAAAATTCCTATTTTTCAAGAAATAATTTTACTAAAAATTTCTTACGTGTAATTAAAAAAAAATTTTAACATTTTATAAAAAAAATTTTATTAGAAAAAATTTTGAAAAAACATTTCCCCCCAAATGAAATTTTAAAAAATAGGGAAAAAAGAGTTTAAATTTTAAAAAAATTTTAAAATTTTTTAAAAATTATAAAAAAAGCTAAAAATTTTTTAAAAAAAACTTTTTAAATTTTTTAAAAAAATGAAAAATTTAAAATTTTTTTAAAAAATTTTTTTTACCTATTTTTATTGAAAATTGTGTTTCAAAATTTTTGAATTTTTTTTAAAAAGGAATTTTTTTTAAATTTTTTTACCCACTTTTTATTGGACAAATCACAACTTTAAATTTTTGCCGCATATTTAATAAAAAAATTTTTCCCGGTCAAATTTAACGAGACCTTTTTTTACGGGACTTTTTTAAAAGCTAACCCCTTTTCCCAATTTAACAGAGAAAATTTTTTTAAAAAATCCTAGTAAATTTTTAAATTTTCTTTTTAACTTTAAAATTTTTTTGAAATCAAATTTTTTTAAATTTTTTTTTAAAACAGAACACACATAAAAAATTAAATAAATATTATGACTTGGAGTAATAAAAAGGGAAAACCGTTTATCAAAGGGGATTTTTTTTTCGGATTTAGAAAAAACGTTTGGTCCCCAAACCATGACAAGGGGAAGAGTATTTTTTAGTTGATCAGTAGCGAGAGAGCGTTCTGCCCGTGTTTTTGGGAAAATCCGCCAAAGTTGAAGTCAACGTTGGGGGTTGCGGTAAAATTTTCCAAACTATGGCTGAGATTCATCCCCACAAAAAAACAACACACACACACACACACACACACACACACACACACATATATTATATAATATTAAAATATTTAATTAAAATAATAATTAAATAAATTTTTTATAATAAAATATTTAATTGAAAACCAAATATTTTTCTAGGAAATAAAGTAAATTAAAAATTAATTTTTAAAAGAAACAAATCAATGAGTTTAAAATTGTATAAAAAACCAAAATTAAAGCCCATGAAAAAAATTTTTTTGAAATTTGAACACAAATTTTAGTAGAATAAACTACAAAAGGAAAAATTATATAATAAAATAAATAAGCAAACCTAAACCTACCCCAAATGAATGAAAATGTTTATAAACCCAAAAAATTTCCAAAAAAAAATGACAAAATTAAAAAACCAAAAATAAACTGTTTTTTTTAAACTACAGATTTAGAACGAAATATTGCTTGCTTTCAGGCCCACCCTTCCCCAAAAAAGTAGAAATTTAACCCCTTTTGAAATAAACAAAATTTTTTTCTTTAAAAATTACAATTTATGATTAAAAAAAATAAACTGACTTTATAAAAATTTAAAATTCTTTAGCTGAAAAATAAAAAAAAAACCTTTATAAAATGGGCATCCCAGTAAATTTTCGGGGGGGGAAAAAAAAACAAAAAAATTTTTTTTTAAATTAATTTAAAAATAAAAAAAAATAAGCTGAAAAAAAAAAACCCAAGGTAAATAATTAAAAAAAACCCGTTAAAAAAAAAACCCCCTCTTTTGGTTTTTTATCTATTTTAAAGTTATATGCAAAAAAAAGGTATTTATTTTGATAATTTTTTTAAATTTAAATTAACCCAACTGCCGAAAAAATTTCGATTTGCTCCGCAATGCCCCCGTTTTCACGTAAATTTTCGATGTAATGATGGGGGGGGAGGATGAAGAAAAAGGAATAAATGCAAATCCTCTGAAATAAGACATCCTTCAAACACTGTCAAGGTTCTTTTTTTTTAAAGCCTTCAGAATAATATTTTGGGTAGCAGGACAGAAAAGATCGGATTGGGCAGACGTTTTTTCTCTGGGGAAAAAAAACGCTTTTGCTGAGAAGACGAAACGCCCTGGCCTTATGAGGTTTAAGTCGTATTTTAGCTTTAAAATCAAAATAATAACGTTCAGCATTTTTTTTTCTGAAGGGGGGGGATGAAATTATGATTGAATATTGGGTTGCAAATATTTAAAATTTGAGAAGCACTTGGGTCTAGTGCATGAACACCAACTGTATAATATTGTTACTATCTGTTAAGTGTGCCTATATAACTCTCAATTTAAGTATGACACCAACTACATGACTCAAAAATAATAAATAATAACTGTTGTAAGTGAACAGAATATTTGAAGAAAAGTTCTTATATATATGTATATATATGCAGGAAGAATTACAGGTACAAGGCACCTCGAAACATTTGATGTATACATTGTTGCATAAAAGATGAATCGAAAGTGACCATTTCTCCATATTTGATGAATGTTGATATCAATTCATTAATGACGAAACTTTCCGGCAAATCGCCATCATGGCAAGATATTACTCTCGCCTTAGGCATTTTCACATATTCTGAATGAGATTTATCACACCTACTTCGATAAATTGGACTCTGGAGAATGAAATCCTAAAATTGAAGTTGAAAAATCATAATCCTTTGATTTAGAATTTCGTACAAAATGAAAGATACTCGAACCCAAGATAGTAGATTAGTTGTGGATAATTTGACACTGTGTATTAGAAATGAATCCCTGATGTTTGATATTTAATCTATTGTTGTCTAGGTTTATCAACGACATTTAAATCAGAGAAATATTTAAAGTATTTCTAAAACTAGTTTTCTCCTGGTAGAATTAAGGGTTTTGAGGTTTATATTTTTAATCTTAATTAATGACTCTAAACGTGACAATTACAAGAGTATATATGTTCACAGCTCATGGTTGAAAAAGGTTTTTCATTCAGAAAATTAATTTAATTCGAATTTGAATCGGATCATATATAATGAGTTTTTTATGACAAAATCATGAAGGAATTTTTAAGTAATGAAGCCAGCTGTGTAACAATCTTTGATTTAATATTCAATCCTGAGAATTAGTACAGAAATACATACAGCATGTTGCTCCTTTTTTATTAATATTTCAACAACTTCTATTTTTATATAAATTTTTATAATCTTTGTTGAATATATTTATATTTAGCTAATGCATTTTACATGTGTATTAAAACAGCAATTACAGAGATGTACTAAAATAAAAAGAAAACTAGCAACAAAAAGTAAAATTTTACAAACTTATTCTTCATTTTAAGTTTCTCAATAAGTACACTTTAATAAATATAACTATTTCTTTATCAATTTTCAAGAAGAAAATTTTGAACTATTAATGTTACTATTAACTAGAATTTACTTTTAAAATAATTACGTGATTATATTAAGCACACTAACTAAAATAGATTTCTTTTTAATGCCTCCCGAATGACAATGTTAGATCGAGGGCAATAAAACTCATCGTGGTGTATGGATAGGTTACATTTGTCGTTAGCCGCAGCTTAACATAGTGTAAGAAGCTCGTGCCTCTCTAGCGGACACCTAGATGTGTGAGGGGAAGGGAAGAAATACTCGACATGATTCAACTAGTTTATTTATTTTCACTCTAAAAACAGACACAAATTCAACTAATAATATAAAGAGAATGTCTTAAAGATAACTGTGAAAGTGGAAAAAAGACGGTAAAACGTGAGCGATTAGTGACTATCAAACTTGATCCTTATTTTAATTAAGGATCTCACCTAACATCCGATTTAATCTAATCTTAATTCAATCTTAGTGAAAAATCATCATTTTAAAGTTTCCTTCTAATAAATATCAAATCACTATAATTATAATAACCTTCAGTAGCAATCTCTCCTGGATTGAGTATATCTTCTCTCATTCTCCCCTTCAAGTTAGAAAACATCACCTATTTATAGCAAGTTAATTTAAAAATCACAAATTTCTTCTTCCGAAGGGTTGGTTGTGAATAATATGGTTGTGCGGATTGATAGCCCGAAGTTTTCCCAAGAGGATTAGACGGAAAAACGCGTATAGATCTGTCACAATAGTACTTAATACAAATAAATTAAACGAATTTATAGATAGATTCATGTATTAGAATCTTTAAACCACTAAAATCCAATTGTATATTGTCTGATATAGTGAAGTAACAAAGAATATTACGGCCCCTACAAAGTTAGGTTTGGGGCCCCAAGCTGATCTTACAAATGCTACGTACTCGGCGTCAGTCAGGCCTTGGGCCCCTATTAGCCTGTGTCCCCAATGATGCAGAGTGGGGGCTGGGGGTGTACGTTACGCCACTGGTCCCATCAAATTTATCGAGTCGAAAAAATCTCAAGTTGTCATTACGTATATGTATATTTGAAGAGTCGAATACTATTTCAGATTAACTCGTTACTTGAATGTAATAGATTTGCCGATTCTAAATAGTTTTTGAGTTGTATAAAATGTGAGTTTAATAAAATAAATCAATACATTTATTTATTTGTAGGTTTCCATTACATCTTTTCATTTATCTAACGAGATTTCCGAGAGTGTAACGCGAAACTAAATAAAATTGAAAAGAAAAGAAAAATAAATTATTACTCAAATAACACTTTTTGATATTTTTTTAATTCCTTTTATCGTAATAGTTCTAAGAGTTCCAAATTTGTACTTGCTTAAAAGTAATATTACAATAACTAGGGATAATAACTTGTTTAGGAATGAACACCAAGAATGTATGAGTTACGTCTACTTGTCATCCCTTAAACTTTGCTCGCATGTTGCTCGAGTTGTAAGAGAAAAAAAAATCTCAGCTTAATGCAAAAACCCCTCGTATTTACTTCGTGTTAATTAGGGAACACATTCTTAAACCTTTCGTCGAAAGCAATTAAAAGTGACAGTTTCTAAGAAAAAGAAGTTTTCTAGAAAAATCTCTGAAATCCAGAGCCGTAAAGCCCACACGCGTGTTCATTGAATTTAAGTTTCAGTATCTCTGAGTTATAAAATTCAGAATTAACAGCGGAACGGTAAAATGCATACTAAACGTTCTTAAAAATATTTTGTTATAGGTCACGTGCTCGAGTAGATTAAAACTTCTCAGCAATAAAGAGAGATATAAAGTTTTAAGAAAGAAATTATGAGAGAAAAAAGTGCCGGTAAAACGAAACAGTGTGTTTTATTAAATAAAACTTTTTGCTAAGAAAAAAACTATGGAAGTTTTTCAATGATTTTTAAGAATGATTTACAAATAAGTAATCCTTTTACTAAGTGGATTTTTTAAATATATTTATAACACTAAGTCTTAGTTATACTTATGCTTTTAATTACATATAATTAACAAGGAGAAAATTATTGTATAACCCTGCTATATTTTCTTGCCCACTAACACAATATGTGTTTATCAAAATTTTCTGTTTTTTTAATTATTTTGTCACTAAGTCAACTGTCCAAATAGACTGGGTGATCTAAATTGGCCAATCAGAATGTTTCCTCTTATCGCAAATTCCTTCTTAAGGTATCTGCCTACGTTCGAAGACAAATGCCAAGCGAATAGTAATGTATTGTTATTTTGTTGGTGCTTATGCTTAAATTAATGAAACACACAATCAAAAAAATTAAAAGACAATTTAAATTTATTTAAATGAGGTATTTTAAGTAACATTTGATGTAATTTTTATAGTAAAATTCAAACTCTCTACATAGAATTCAAAGCCATATATTTAAAATATTTTTACATAAGATATTTAACACAATTATAAAGGCAGTGAACTAAAATATAAAATATATGCACAATTACCAAACGTTATGGCTCATTGCAAATTTTCTTGTAGAAAAATTTATAAATTGCATGGTGTTCGTAAAAATAAAGTGATAAAATAAATAAAAGGTATTGTTATAGCTAAATTCATATTTCAATTGCCTTTATCATACTTTAAATAACATGAATACAAAACATAAAATAAATTCATTCATAAATATTGAGATATCAGGTTTTAAGTAACATAATTTTGACAAGAAAAATACAATCTTCATAAAAGTCGTTTGAAGTTTTGATTCTTAGTTTACTAAAAAATAATACTTAATATCAGATGTTTAAAATCCAACGCTTTTATTGCATAGACTTTCGTCGTTATCTATAATAAATTTTTTTTCTGGGTATTCAATTTTTTTCTCTACACAAAAAGGCCAAAAAAAAAAAAAATTTTAATTTTAATTAAACATTGATTCGTAAACATAGGCAGATACCTTAACCCCTTTATGACCGGCGAAAGGAGAAACAAGCGTTTCCCCAGGTCCTTGCGTTCGGAGAGAGTACGCGCGCACAGGACAGGACAAATTTCCCTGCTAAGCCTAATTTCACTTAAAAATTCGTGTAAAATCTTAAATGCAATCAATTACGCTAAAATTTATTTTATATTATAATTGATAATATCTGAATATGCAGTTCAAACATTTTCGGTGTATTTAAAAAAGCAATTTTGCGAATTTTAAACAAAAAGTTCATTTTTATAAAACAAGTACTCTTTTCACCATGAGGATAAAACTTTCAAATATCAGGCAAATATCAAACGATTCGGTTCTAACTGATATAAATCTTTTAAATAGTAGCTAACGATTGTATCGTTTGTTTGTTTTTATTTTTAATAGAACCTTATAATTCGTTTTACTTTCTTAGTATCACTTTAATAATTATGTGTTCGGTTCTTATGGGGTTTTGGCAACTCTGAATGCGGTAGCAACGAATGAGAATCGTTTGTTCTTACTAAATTAAAAATGAGTCACAGTAAGAACAAAGCTTCTTTTTCGTTAAAAATGAGTCTTCACGTTTGTTCTATGAAAACCTGCTTTTTTAAATGTCTTAAAAATAAGTATTAAAATTATTGATGAAAATATGAACCATAAAATAAATACTGAAACTATTATTTTGAATGTCTAATGCCCAATAAACTAATAACTTTTCTTTTTTTCCAACTTAGTCAAAATATAAACAGAAATCCAGTGGGGAATAAATTACAAACCCTTAAACGCCCGATTCTCCCAAAAAATCTAAACATGTGCAGTTGCTTGCATTCATAAATATCAGGGATCTAATTTAAAAAATCTCTTACTTGAAAGCACATATTAAAATTCAAAGTTTTGTTAAACATTATTCGAAAAAATGGGCTTTAACCGCCAATTAGTGCTTTGTAAAAATTAATATAAAAACGTTTCAAACATTGATCACACCGATGTGATCATGGGCCTCAGAGAAAGGAAAGCGCAATCACATATATGATACCGTGGGCCTCGCAGGAACGCGTGATCACATATATGTGATCATGGAACCCTTCCTAATATTCTAACTCTGTTATCTTTGTTACACCCGGAGTGGGTAGGATAAGCCTCACCCTTCTTCCTGATTTACTGTTAGGAGTTTATTCTGATTTAAATTTTACCTTGATTTTTAAATTTGTTCAAATAAATTTTTTAACTGTTACATTTCCTAATATCTGGAGGGAAAACATTGAATTTTTGCCGAATTATGATGTTTAAAACCCTTCGATGCATTGTTCAACAATTTGTCAATCTTAAAGAATATAATAATATAAAATTGTTATCAAACACAGATAAAGCTGTCCAGCAGTAGCCGTTTTTCGAGTTCAACAAAAATTTACGAATGGAAAAATTCAGCCGTAATAATTTTGTGAATACGATTCATCTTAGCACTAAATCAAAATGTATTATCAGCTCTAAACAACACAATACGGTATTACCAAAAAGAACCTTAAAATTCCTCAGTTTGAAAGCTAGCTACATTAACCCTCCTGAAAATCCTTTTTCTCAGTTTACTTTTGACAGAACTTATGTGGAATCGCTTGGAATTTCTCTGGGAACTCTATTTTTTTCAATGACTACTTAATTTGAACCTGTCTGATATCTATCTATCGATTCATTTTAATCAAGTTTTCAAATCTTCCCGTCTGCCTAGCGCAGGGGTGGCTAACCTTTATAGATCAACGTGCCAATTTTTCTAAATAAATGTTTAATGAGATATTGACGTGCCGTCAAACATTTTTGACTCGGAATTATTGGGAAAATAATGAAGCTAAATACTAAAAACTCTTTATTTATTGCAAAAATCCATTTTGCACTGTATAGTGGTAAATGTAATAGTTATACGTGTAATTCAAATTAAAGTGATATTAGTGTGATTTCTGTGTTGCAGATTAGATGACAAATAACTTATAATAGGATTGTAAGGTGGTACTTTTAGCAGAATACATGCTGAATTAGAGTCATCTGTCAAACGACTTTTAAGCGAGTCCTTAATGTTATTCATCTCTGAAAATAATGACTCGCAGGCATAGGCAGATGAAAATATGGTTAAAATAGCATGGACCAGCTTTTTCAAACAGTTAAATGTGTCTCGAATCGAACACCATGTTTCCAAACTTTCGTTACTGGCATTTATATTTATTTTGCGTGTTAATCATTCTGTTTTAACCCGCGGTCACTCGCGCTTGTTTTTCTACCGTCGTTACTCGCGGGGTGTAGAGAACACCCCAAACTTTTAACACGTGTATTTAATCATGAAAATAAAATTAAGTCATTATGATACATATTTATAAAGTACAAGATGTTTTTTGTGCTTTACAAATAAAATTGTTAAATTTATTGCATACAAATGAGACTAACATTAATTTAAACTAAACATACAAAATTTTCATTTTAAAAGACATAATTTCATATTTTTTCATAAACCAGTATATATATAAAATGTCTATACCAGTAATAAATATACTTTATAAATAATGAGATAATGATAGTAGAAAGTAGAAAAATAATATTTTAATCATTTTCCAAGCATTCAGAGCAGACTGTAAACATATACTTAAATTCTCGCTGGAGTTCTCAGCCCTCCAGATAAACTTTTGAAGGTCATTACATTCCAATCGCTCAAGAAAAAGGGAATGCATTAAGCCTGAAGGTTCAATGACCTAAAATGGGCAGCTACAGAAAAAATCATGGTTCTGCACATTCTTTTAAGAATCCTGGGAGGATTTTCTTGTTGCTGGGGTGTACAGAACACCCCGCGTGAGTGATCGCGGGTTAATGAATTCCACCTTTTTTCTCGTTTCGATAAATTTTTAAAGTGGTATTGAACTAGAAGGGAAATCAGAGAGTTGCATTTCAAAATTTTCATTTTCCAACCAATCGAATTGGGCAAGTATAGTTTATCAAATGAAGTCACATAGAAACTTTCAGTTACTATCTTGCAGATGTAGCCATGTTAAATAACAGTTAAAAATCGTAAATATAACACAAATAAACTTTAAAATACAGTTATGGCAATGAAATTGATTATGCTTTGCGTAGACAATCTTTGTATTATTAGCAATTATATATATATATATAGGCCACGATATAGCTAAGGCAGGGCAATAATAAACTAGTGTGCTCCTCACCATCCCGCGACAGATGAGTCGCGCTTGTTCGTAATACTTCTTTGTTATTTTGAGCTAAAATTTAAGCAGTTTTGATCGGTGGCGTGCCAAAAATACTGTGTCACGGGTCATCAATGACACGAGTGCCATTGGTTCGCCATCACTGGTCTAGCGCCTTTAGTTTTGAACATGCTTTAAGGTTGATCCTCCCGGAAGACCGGTTCAAAGGTCAATCCTTTTAGGGTGAACTTGGGCGTCTTAGGTTAATCATAATTACTGCATTAGATTTTTAACGATCTTACATGGAACTAAAAAGTTTGAAATTTAATATGTATTATACAAATTAACGGGAACACGAAGTGATCAATAACATGTGCAATTTATGATTTTGAAGAAAACTTGAAAGCTATAAAAAAAAGTGAAACTCATTCAACTATCAGCAGGAGTATGGAATTAATATCAAAGTGTAACAGACAGCTGATAAAAAGCAAATAACATGATCAAAGAGGATCATAATTGTTTTAACAGCCTGTTTGAAGTTAATTGCCCAAATATTTTAAAGTTTATACACGCTTTAAAACATTAAGACAGACTACCATAAATCAGATTAGATCAGCAACTTCTGAGTCAAATACAAAGAGAGAAAGAAGAAAAGAAGTAAGGTAACCAAGACTGTGTGATAAAATTGAATTAAATGTATCGTTGAAGACAACAACAATTTCTCATTCGAAGAAAATCTTGTAGGCCTGCAGAAATTTTCAACTGACAATGTAGCAAATTATGTTGCTCGGATTGTATACGCAATGCTTAAAATGTATCATGGTAAGAAAATACGGAACAAATTATGTACATTTAATATATGTTTTTACATATCTAATACTATTACTCTTGTTATCATATGCAATTTATATAAAAAAGCAGTTTTTTTTTTTTCGTTTTAGACACCTCATTTCATCGCTCAGTGATATGCGTTAAATTATTTTGCACAGAGTGTTGTTCTGTGTTAAACTTTATCATACTGAGTTTGTTTTTGTTACACATTGAATTGTTCATATAACTCAACTCAGTAAATAACATTGAAAAATTCGATGTATTTAGATAAATATTTTTCCTATAACCTCTTGAAACTACATCTACTAAACTCTGAGATACCAAAAAGTAAGAGGAATAATTTTATTGAATGGGAAAAAGTTGGTAGAAATATATAAAAACCCGGACATATTGAAATCCTGGTAGTGGACCACGAGATATGACTTCACCTCATCTGCATAGTAATGACGGAACGTGCAATGCCATTTCATGTACTGCAACAGTAAACAAGACTACTTCTCTATCTTTCAATATTCGCGACCCAATTTTCAAACATAACTTTCATCTCTTCCCCCTCGGGAAAAGCACTGTATTGAATGCAATAATTATGTACTATGGCACTAAAGCTACAATACGATTTCATTATAAACCGTACAAATCATCGAGATAAGTAAAATTTCGCATTTAATTTTGTATATGACAAACCGATGGAAGCCACTAGTGATTACTAAACTTGTTCTTAACTTAGTATTAATAAATTAATTACCACAAATGATTATGCAGTACTGATACATTTATAAATGTAATGTATCAGTGTAAATAGGACAGAATGCATTTCGTTTTGCATTCTTCAGTAAGCTAATAATTTTTTAGTCTTTTATTTTCGACTTATCGATATACTCGCCCCCACGTAGAGTTATCATGCCCTCTCAGAGGGGGCGCACCCCATAGTTTCAGAAACGCTGCTATAAGCATATCGTTATCTGTCGCCATGGTTCATAGGCATCTGCTTCATCATGAGATATGTATATACAGGATGTTGCCGAATTCGACCGACAAATTCAGAGGGATGATAGTAGGCATGGGGACAACAAATTACCATAGGTCACGTGTTCACAAACCACGTTAAGTCGGAGTAATTCGCATAAAGAGTAACAGAGGATGTGATGCACACAGTGGCATAAAGGAGAATATTAGGACCCCCCTGCAAACTCATATTTTTGTTCCAAGCCCAAATACGTACTTAGTGTCAATCAAACTTTGGGACCCCTAGAGTCCCTGCCTTCCCAATGCGGGGGTGTATGTTACGCCACTGGATGCGCAGTGAAATGAAAAGGGGCAATAAAGATGTAAGAAATATATTTATTCGATATAAAGCATCTTTATACATTACGAGCAATGTATCCCAGCTCGTTGTCAGAACTGCAATGATAAGTTATTGCCACAGGAATCGTTCTAATTGTAAGCGACTTCCACCTGAATTCACACCCTCACCGTCCTGCCTACCTAAAGATGCTGGAGAAAACAAAGCATGACCAGAAACTTCCATAATAATTCTAATTTATTATTATTCAATCACTCTAATTAACCACAAGAGGAAGACCTAGGAGTGATATAAAGAAAGCAATAACCCTGAGTGAAAAGCACAAGTAAATAGACAAGTATAACCTAATCAATCTCAACCTATAAATTACTAATCCACTAACTTAGTATAGTGGTAAAACTCCGTTCTTGGAGTTTAATCTCACCTTGGTAGATTAAATCTCACCTTGGTAGCACTGCAACGGATTCTCCACTTCTTCTGCCTTACAACTGCCCAACTCTGACCTTATATACTCTAACTAATCAGCATATCAAGGTTTCTTCTTGAGAGTGATGGCTGTGAATTAAATGCGAATGCTAGCCCAAAGATTCCCCAAGAGGATTAGTATGAAGGTCGCGTAAAGACCCGGCACAGAATTTTCTTCTGCGTGGATCAAAGATCAATCGACATCGATAGATAAAGATTGTCGGACACGTTCAAACAAATCCTGTGTGCTTGAGATATCAGCTGAAGCGACAAAGACCAGTACCATCAGATCTCCCAATGTAGCCACCAATGTCTCACACAAAAGAGATTTTAGGTGACCCCAGAAGAAGAAATCCAAAAAGTTATGGTCCTGGTAACCTGGAGGCCAAGCAATAGGTTCTCTGAGTGCAATCCATCTCACGGGAAATGTTGCATGGAGGTAGTCACGCACCACAGTCGAAAAATGTACTGATGAACTATCAGGCATGAACCACATGTCCTGGAATGTAGTGGCCCATATTCCCACTTTGATTTCCCCCAGACGTTTGGGAAATTTACATACCTGCAGGTTTCTCCAAATCCCTGCATTCGTTTGGCCACTCCTTTAGTTTGGCTCATTGTCCGCCAACGGCTACTATTATCGCGATTTCCACCGACGAAACGGGATTTATAAACTCATGTTTATGTTGATTTATGCCATCCCCATGCTCGATCCCAATATCTGCCATCCTCATGAAGTCAATACTTTCTAAGTAGGTTGCTTATAAAATATTTGATTAAGTCATCTGCTCATATGAAAGCAACAATAATACAAACAAGTAATATAAAGAAAATTTTTGAGTCAATTCCTACTTTGAATGGATGAATATAAATTATTTAAATAACGGTTGAAAATTTGAGCAAGATATATGTATATATATTGGGAGAGAGTGAGCTAAAAGTAGGGGTTGAAAAAAGAGCATGATTTGTCTGCATTGTTGTAACAATGCACACCCAGCTTGGCTTTTTTGGCTAAAAAACCAGTTTTCGACGTCAACTTTTGTCATTGTCTTAACAGTTACATTGTTACAACAATGGAGACGAATCTAAGTTGGCTTCGAAAACCCGTGATTAATTTAATTTAATTAATTAATTAATATTTGAAAAAAACTGTATTCATATCAAGTTTTATCCACAAGTTTAAAAAAATTATTTGAACTTGAGTGGATGAACAGAAAGTATTTTTATTAACGATTGAAAATTTGAACAATATATATATATATTGAATGGATGATATATATATATATATATATATATTGAATGGATGATATATATATATATATATATATATTGAATGGATGATTGATATATATATATATATATTGAATTGATTCTCCTATATATATATATATATATATATATATATATATATATATATATATATATATATATATAGGGAGAGAGTAAAGTAATAATAGGAATTGGAAAAAATAGATTAAAGTACCTGACTACATTTGGAGAAATGTATATTCTAATTCAAGTAACATCAAATATCAAAATACATCTGTTATATATTATTTTAATTGATAGTGTGACGTTTGAGATAAATAACGGTAGCGATATATTGATTAATTTAAACATTTAGTTTATTTACGTCACAGCAATTATTTACAGATTATACATTGAAGTTATTAAACTTATTAAAAGATTATTAGAGTTCAAATAAAGTGGTTTGTGAGAGGGGACTTCTCTGTCGACGTCCGCTCACTTCGAAGGCTCCAAGCATCTCTGGTTCTCCCTCTCTCTTCAGGGATCAGCGGCCGGCACCTCATTTTAGCATCTCGCTATATCCTAAGAGTGGAAGGAAGGGGTCCCTCGCTGGTCAAGGGTTTGGGGCGAGGTCCAAGGTACCACGCAATAATTTTAAAGTGTAGGTGTAAATGCACGTGTGGTGATCCACAAAAGCTGATTCACATCTGGGAGGCGAGAAACCTTACAATTGCAACTCTGAAAATAATATGAATATTTCAAAAATAATGGTTCAGACTCTTGAGTGAAATCTTAGTTGTACATTAGAAAAATATAATTATTATTGAAGCATTATCCATAAAAGATGAATGTTTTTAAAATATGTCCTTTTATCTCCATTTTTTGCCAAAAAAGTGGTCTTAAATATTTTTTTGTGTCATAGTATTTTTTAAACAATTTTATATTCTTATCCAAGCAATCAATATATCATTCATTTATACGCATTTGCTAAATCAAGGTTTCGAACGTAGCCAAGAACCTTAAGGATTTTGCAAAAGTGGTAGTAAATTAAATATAATTTAATTTTATAGTCCAAGAGAAATATAAAAATTTATTTCATAAAAACAAATTGAAATTTTTGCTTGTATGTTCCAACTTAAACTACACAAGAAATTGTTACTTCATAATGATATAAAATTTAATATCCTTTCCGAATCCTGTAATAACTTACGATAGTATAATTTATCAGAAAGGGAAAAAATAATTCAAAATTAAGAACTATTACTTTCTAAATGTCATGGTTAATTACAAAATCATTTATTGAATTTGTAATTAACCATTTTATTATTAAAAAATTATTCTGAATATCCAATGCTTATTTTACGTCAATTCCAGCATTTATTGCTTTTATTACAGACGATATTTCAGACGATGATAAAGAACCTCAAGTAAATGGAAATCTAAACTAAATGATGTATTCTTAATAAAGTAAAGATTAAATAAATTAAAATAGCCTTTGTGCCAGGATATGATGAGCATTCACACACACATGTCAATTCATTAACAGTGAACTTTCACAAAATACAGGAATATTTGCGAAATATCACCCTTCCTTTAGGCTATTGGGTGTATTTCGAGTTGAATTCATTGTACCTACTTTAACAAATTGGACTCTAGCAATGATATACAGAATATTGAAAGATGGAAAATCATAATCCTTTGGTAGAGAGTTTCTCATGAAGTGAGCGATATTTGATATAATATCGCTCTAATATAGTGGAGAAACTGGTATGACGTTTAATACTATGGCTTCGAACCGCATTTGTAATGATTGATATGATACTTTGTATTAATATCAAACACAGATGGGTTATAACAATGCAACTATTACATATGAGAATATTTTTTTTTCATTTCGTTATATTCATATACCAATAATGAGCAGTTTTAAAAGGGAGGGACATCCTTATATTAAGCAGGTAATTATTTCCGAAAATATATTGTTATGACTTTGATATCACCTCCTTCAGAATGTTTTATTTAATTGAGAGAATGTCTATTAACGGAAGGAATTATTTACTTGATCAGTATGGAATAAATCATCTTCAGGTTTTTGAAATTTTTTACCAAATTCAAGTCAGATCATGAAAAAAGACTTTACTTGACTCAAGAAAAAAGGTGAGATTTTTTACAGATCGATTCAAAATTAATCCTATTTTCATTTAAATTTTAACCCCTTAAATTCCACTGACGTATATATCCGTCTTGCTCAGCCAGTGTATTTAGTGCCTCGGACGCATATATCCGTCCTTCCCAAGTAGGATTCTTTTCTTCTGCTATCAATAAAATTATTCTGAAGGCTTTGAAAAGCAATAAAATGACATTGACAGTGTTTCGAAGAATTAACTTTATTTCATAGAAAAATTTGCTTATTTGGGACTTTCATTCCCTTTCAATACACCCCATATGCAAGACAATGTGAAAAACAGTGGCTCTGAGGAGAGAATCACGATTTCTTTAAACGGCATTTAAGGGGTTAACTTCACATTCAAGCCTCGTTTCAATATGCAAAGCGTAAATAAGTGAATTATACAATCTGCATTAATATGGGTCCTCTGAACATCCCGTTTTCGAGCACGAAAGTGTTCAATTTTTATTGGTAAAATGATAATGTGGACTATTATATCTACCAGTAACCTTAATAATTCCCACATCCTGATAAATTGATCCCTGCCATCTGAATGAAATAAAAAAAAAGTATATTTTGGTTGCCTTACTCTATAGCAGGGATGGCGAACAATTGGCATGTTTGCCATTGATGGCGTGCGGCACAATATTTTGGGCACGTTAAAGATCAACCGTGATTGATTCTTTAATCAATGAATTTTCAGGGTGATTTTCTCAGTTCAAAGAATTATCAGAAAAACTCAAGTTAATTATGTACCCTGATGTGACATCATTTTATAAACTGAACTTGCCCCAATTCAATTGGTTGGAAATTGAAGAATTTGAAATGTAACTTATTAATTTCTAGTCTAGTTCAATGTGGATTCAAAAATGTATTGAAACAAGGAAAAAGTTAGAATTGATTGAAACAGAAAGATTAACAAGCAATATAAGTAAAATGCCAGTAACGAAATTTTGGAAAAATTAAATTCGATTCCAGATACATTTAACTGTTTGAAGAAGCAGGTTCATGCTATTTTAATCGACCTATGCCTACGAATCATTATTTTCAGGGATGAATAACATTAAAGACTCGCTTAGAAACCATTTAGCAGATGACTCCAATTCAGCATGCATTCTCTGCTAAAAGTAATATCTTACCAAATTCCAATATTATTTATTTGTCTTCTAATCTGCAACAGCAGAAATCACACTAATGTTACTTTATATAATTTGAATTACACGTTTAACTAAAACATTTACTATTATAAAATACAAAATGTATTTTTCTTTAATAAATAAAGAGTTTTGTGTTGTTTGTATTTAGTTTTATTATTTTCCGAATAATCACAAGTCAAAATTATTTGACGGCACGTCTATACCTCATTAAGTATTTCTTTAGAAAAAATGGCACGTTGATCCATAAAGGTTCTCCACCCCTGCTCTATAGTAATATAAGTTAACTGGTTGTTTAATAATGTTGTCTTTCAAAGAAACACGAGGTTTATTGGAGACGGAGTGTTATTTCTCCAGAGTGGACCCAAATGGTGCTAATTATCATACAGCTGGTTTACGGTAGGTAATGAAAGTCTCCAGACGGTTTAGGATGATTGAAATTACAAGACGCTTAGGAAATCGGTCTCGTTTGAAAGTGCGAGCTGTGATTCGATTTTTATGGACAAAGAATGTATCCACATCTGACATTCACAGTCAAATCGTGGAAGTTTATGGTGAAGAAGTATCGAGCAGACAACATGTAGCGAAATGGTATCACTCTTTTCAATTAGGCAGACAGGATGTCGAAAACCTCAATATGGCAGGTAGTGGCCGGCTAAGTTCTTCACTGCATAAATTGAGGAGATGATTCAAAATAATCCACGGGTAGTTCTGAGTGAAATCTCGTCAGAGCTCGGGCTCAGCTATGTTAGCGTGCAGCATATCGTTTCTGATGTGCTGCGATATTCCAAGACAGTTCTCTGAAAACACCAACAGAGACCTAGCTCAATAGACAGGGACCTGATTTCTACCAAGATAGATTAAAGAAGTGGGTTCTGAGTTCTGATAAATGTCTAATAATACTTGATGGTTATGTTGAAATGTGATAGGCACGTTGCCTATTAATTCCCTTTTGTATTTTCTGTCTATTGCTAATAAATATTTCCTTATTCCACTTGTAACCTTTTTTCTACCACTCCTTATCTAGGATGATTTTCGTGTCATGGATGATAACGTCAAGACGCATCATCGTTTATTTCAAAATGATTGCTTAGCCTGCATACTCTTTTGGTATAAATTCATCAGATAATTTTGTAATAATCTATAAAAAAGGTTAAAAATCTTGCTTATTATCGCTAGAAAAATAAAATGGAAGGGCTAATGATACTTCAGTCTCTTCTACTTTCTATATATTTGTGACGTTTACATCTAACTTTTTAAGCATCATTCATGAAAATTCATTTTTATTTGAGAAATTATTGATTCATTTCTGTTCATTAAATGACATAGAAGAATTATGAATAATATTTTTTTCATTCACCGAAAAATATAATTGTAATGGACACCCCGCGTCGTCCATCAGTGTGTGAGGGTCGGAAGGATGATTAGCCATATTCAAAACAAATTCTATTTATTCACAATTATGAACAACAACATAATTCAATAACCAAAGCTAAGAAATGCACGAATTACTAAATATGGAAAGCAATATCATAGTAGGCGAGATACTAGAAGACTTAAGAGCAGTTAATAGGGTAATAACCATTTGAAAATCGGTGTTGAGTTTTTGATATTTCTAAAATTTCCAAATCGGGACCTTTCCAATGATATAACATACAAGCCATTATATGAATTAGAAGTATTTTTTAAAATAATTTTTAAAAAATAATCAGCTGATGAACCACGCCCATTTTGACAGATAGAAATGTAAACATTGTCCTTATAAATCTGGGGAAAAGTTGCAAAGCCTCCATATATTTTTATTCATACGCATTAGATAACTGTATAATAACTGGAGGTTTAACTGTGTTAGATATGCTAAAAAATGTTGGAGCCAAATTTGGTAGCTTGGTTTTAGTAACTTGAATGTTGTATTTAATATTTAGTAATTTTGTCTAAATTTAAGTCTGTTCTTCATTTTAAATTTAGTTTTAATTAGTTATTATTACCGATTATTTAAACTCCCTAAGGCTTAGTAAAGAGTTAAAAATGTTTTCTATATATCTGAAGTTACAACTATGTGCTAATTTAAGAATTCTGCATAAAAAATACGGATTCAAAACTTAAATTTAAAAAAATATTACACATACTTAGTATCACAAGGCAAGATTTTTTAATAAAATTTTCTGTTTTCTAAAGTTTATATTTTTAAAATTTTGTAAATTTACTGTATGCATGTACGCTATGTTTCTTAAATGTAATTGTGTATACTGAAGTGACATTTTTGAAATGTTCTTAAAACATTTAAATATAAAGCAGTTATCATAACAAAAAATGACAATTTTTAATAAATTCATAATAATAATTGTTCGATGAACTAAAAGTTTGTCTTTGAAAAAACTAATTAATATATTTAAAAAAATTTCACTTTAGTATAAATATAATGTCTATTTAATATAAATAAAAATTTAAGTCTATGTTTAATAGCTTCTGAGAAAAAGGTATGAAATGATACATTAAATGTGATGTTTGTTGTCTTTGCGAGAAGTTTGTTACATACATAAAAATACATAAATTTCATGTTTAAAGACATAAAAACAGTTTTACTTTATTTGTTTTAGAAATCATTTGTCTAGTTTAGAGTAACTTTTGAAGTTTAAAACTTAGAAACTGTCTGCAAAAACAAAACCTAATGATAATGTTACGAAAGCCTAACGAAAACTTGCGAAACGTCTTATAATCAGGTATTTTTGTTTACCATCTCAAATTTATACCAAAACCATATTGATACATTTTCACATTATATTTATGATGCTTTATGTTCGAATTTCATATTTGTAAAGCATGAAAGCTACAAATTCTTCAAAAATTGATACAGAATTTGAAAAGATTGACTTTTTCTCGTTAAAAAAAAATTAAAAATGCTGTTCTGGGCAATTTAAGACTTTTTTGTTTACTATTTGATGCAAAATAAATTACAAAGATGCTAATGTTTAATAAAGAGGAACAAATACATGTTGTAGTTCAATATTTTTGTGATAAAGTGGCACTTTATAGTGAAAATTCAATTTTCTCAAAAATGATGTTTTTAAAACTGCATGTATCTTTTTCTCAGAATATAATGTATGAATGTACATGAAATTTTGAGGATTTTCCCAAAATATTTGACTGAAGTCCATATATCGTGACAAAAATGTCAATTTTTTAAAAAATTTATAGTGATAATTTATGTTACATGTTTTTTTTTTTTTTTGAGAAAACTAAACAATATATTTTAAATATTTCACTTCATTGCAAGTATTAATGTTTATTTATTGTTCAGACAAGTTTTTAAGCTTTAATATTCAAAGGTTTTTCAATAATATGTAACTCAATAATCGGTTTATTATAACTCAAATTTGTAAAGCTTTTTGTCGTTGCAATAAGCATGTTACATGCATAAAAATACAAAAATTTCATGTTTAAAAACATAAAAACAGTTTTATTTATGACTTTTTTAGAAATTTTTGTACAGTTTAGAGAAAATTTTGAATTTTGAAACTTTAAGAAATTGTGTTTCCATGGGAGCATACAGATCCATAATGAAACCTTTTGCAATGTCGTAAAATCACGTATTCCCAAATCATTCCTTTTACATATTGATACAGGTTTACATTATATTTATAATGTTTCCTAGTCAGATTTCATATTTATAGTACATCAAAGCTAAAAATTCTATACTGATTGATACAGAATTTGAGAATATTGATGCACACACACACACACAAATGGTAAAAAAAATCTCGTTAAGCAAAACCTCAAAAATACTATATATGTATTTTTTCTGAACATTTTATATATAAGACTTTTTTGTTTCCTATTTTACGCTGAAAAAGTTAAGAAGATACTAATGTTTAATAAAATAGGGCAAATACATGTTGTAATTCATTATTTTTTTGTGATGAAGTGCCTTTTAACATTAAAAATGTAATTTTCTCAAAATGATTGTTTTCAAACTGCGTGTACTTTTTACTCAGAATCTACAGAATGAATGTACATGCATTTTTTATTGCACATAAATAATATGTAACTATATATACTGGAACTACTTTTTTGGAGGTTTTTCCAAGATATTTTCTACTTATCGTAAAAAAAAATGACAATTTTCAAAAATTTCATGGTGATACGTTGGTACGTTGAGTTTTTTGAAAAAACTAAACAATATATTTGAAACATTTTAACCAGAATATAAATAAAAAAGCCTAATTAATATACATGCAAAATTTGAAGTTTTTATATTGAACAGTTTCTGAGAAACATGAACCTAAAAAGCTCAATTTAATATTGTCGGTATGGGGGACCGACTAACCTTAATAAATTGGATCACTTATGTCCAAGCAATACACCTTCTAATTCCTAGCGACTTAATCCAATTTAATTCTTAATTGACCAAATCGTCAATCTTAATATTACACAAATAAGCTACGAAGTGCTCACGCCTCACTTCACGTTTAATCAATCACTGCTGTCGTGTAGCAGTCTAACCCCTCTCCTCTAACTCGAAAGTTTAATTTTTATATAAAAATCTTAATTTACATAATCACATTTTCTTCTTTGAGGGAAAGTTTATAGTAGAATAATTTTTAAAGACCCAATATTCCCCAAGTGGATTTTTAGTGAAAAGAACGTGGATAGATCCGTTACATAGTAATTAAAATTTCGTTATATTTTGTACCATGCATAGTTCTTACTTTGCCATGTCGCGTAGAATATATAAATCATTTATCATTCAATATAATTCATCTTAGTTGCGTACTCAGTCATGGAAGCTTTTAATTGTTTAGAGCAGCGTTTCTAAAACTGTGGGGTGCGCCCCCCTTGGAGGGCGTGATAACTCTACGAGGGGGGCGCGAGCATATTGAAAAGTTGAAAACAAAAGACTATTTAAAACATTTTACTGAAAATTTTACTAAAATATTTACTGAAAGTAAACAAACAAAATACTTTCTGATATAATAAAATATAAAATATACATTTACACTTCTAAACGAATCAATACAGTACAATGTATTTTATTATTAATTTAAAAATACTAAGTTAAGAACAAGTTTGATAATTACCAGTGGCCCCATGGGCTTGTATTAACAATTATCTTGATAATTTATACGTTTTATAATGATTTCCTTCGATTAAAAGTCACGTGATTCGCTCCCCAATGCCACCGTTTTTCACGTAGATGCACGTACTTTGATGTTTTTTTGGAAGAGGGGGAGAAGGGATTAGAAAAAAATAAATAAAAAAAATCCTCTGAAATAAGTAAATCCTTCACAAACACTGTCAAGAACTTTTTATTGCATTTCAAAGCCTTTGAAATAATTGTATGGATAGCACAGCACAGAAAAAATCGTACGTATCAGAAAGACGTATATACACGCTCAGAAAATTAATGCTTTGGCTGAGCAAGACGTTTATATACGCCGGTGGCACATAAGATCTTAAAGTCGTATTGCAGCTTTAGTGTCAAAGTATAGTATTATTGAATTCAATACATAGTTATTGTATGGAGGGGGGCGTGATGAAAATGATGATTGAATATTAGGTCTCGAATATTGAAAGTTTGAGAAGCACTTAGAATAGTAATGTATCACAAGGAAATATGATATATTTTAGTATTTATAATTATATTTAAGGGGCATATTAATTTTTTGTCCCCGAAACAAGTTTTCTAAAGATAAAATAAATACACCATCAAGTATCTACCGTAGATTTTCAGAATCATTACTATAAAATACTTCCAACAATACATTCAAATACTATCAAAGGTAAAAAAAAAAAATAAATAAATTATTTCTTATGTCAAATGATTAAATTTGTTATTGCTTTGATTACACATGGCAACATACTACGATTAGATTTCCGTTGTGACATTGCTATATTGGTGACCTAAGCAAAAATATGACTCATATGAGGGGACAAAAAATTCTGAGAGTGAAGAAATCCTTTGAGACCCCAAAATATGCCAAATAGAAAGCGAAACTACGAAGAAACATTTTTTTGAAATAACTCTTACTAAAGCCATAAAATTCTTAATAATTAAGTTATATTTAAGTTATTTTAAGAATTTTTGATTCCTTATAAATTACTATATTATATATCATTCGACTGATAAATTTTTTTTTGATTTGCATGCATTTTATGATTCTAATATGAATTATGAGATGAAGGTATCACTGCTATAAAATATTTTTGAAAATTAAGTTCATTATTGGTAAAATCAATCATTTTGAAAATAGTCTCTGATACAATTTATTGGGGGCAGAACAATAGTATCTTCATAGTTCCAATAAATATTTTCTTTCTTTATTTTTTCTTTATCTTTATACTCTTAATTCTCTTTAATTGGATGTAAAAATTCAAGCTTTTTTTTTCGAAAACCAGTCACATTAATGGGACCACCACGTACTTTCGACGTCGACGTTAAATAACCAATCATAGAAGGCCGGTGGCAACACAGTGCAGTTGAGCGTATATGAAGGATGTGTGAGTGCTTCGTAAAACATTGAAATCGGTGGATTAATGCAGAAACGGGGAAATTTATATGTATCTGACGTCCAAGAGGGAAAGATAATTGGCTTTCGGGCCAAGGGTGGAAGCATTTTTGAAACGGCCAAATTTATGAACTGTTTGCGTGTTACCGTAGTAAAAATATACCATGCATGGAAAAATGGGACTGTCCAAAATCAGTGACTTGGCAAATGTGGTGAACTACCGCCACAGATGACAGAGGTGAACTATGGATGCATTCGAGCGAATAGGCGTGCTACCGTTGAGCAGCTGACCGTCCAGATGAACCAAGGGACTACCAACAGTGTCTCCCAAACTACTGTTCTGTGAACGTCTGGTGAGTCTGGACTTCCGAAGCAAACACCTGGTTCATGTACGTATATATACTGTCTGCTGTTCGTCGGAAATGAAGTCTGAAATTTTCTCGCCAGTACCACAATTGGACGTCCACTGAATGGCTACAGGTAGCGTTTTCGATGAATCACGTTTTATGCTCCATCGGACAGATGGACGTTGGTGTAAACAGCGTCAAACCTATGAAAGCAAATACCCTACAATAATTACTAGAAAGATCCAGGCTCGAGGTGGGGGCATTATGGTTTGGGGAACGTTTTCCTGGCATTCTCTGGATTCACTCATCATTGTGGAAGGCATGATGGATCAATACAAGTACGCATCTGCCTTTTCGGGCCATGTTCACCTCTATATAACATTGTTTCTCCTCAGGATGATGACATCTACCAGTAGAACAATGCCAAGTATCATACAGCTGGCAGTGTACGTACGTGGTTCGAAGAGCACCAGGTTGAGTTTACCGTTTTTCCCTGGCCAGCAAATTCATCTAAATCAAATTAATTAAACCCAAACGAGAATCTGTGAGACCATCTCGATCGAGTTGTTCGCGCCATGGATCCTCACCAGCGTAATTTAGGGCAGCTGGAGACGGCATTGGAGACGGTATGGATCAACACCCGTGTGAAAACCTTCAGGAACCTGACTCTCTTCCTGCACGTCTCGCAGCAGTCCGCTCTGCGGAAGGTGGTTATTCTGGCTTTTGACAGGTGGTCACATAAATGTGACTGGACTGTAATCTAAAGCTATCCCAAGGAAGTAATCTTGATGTAATAACTCTAAGCTATTAAGATCAAGATTTCAAGCCAACAAAAATATGACGAATTTTTTATTAATAAATCAGCTAATCAAACAACTAAAGCAGATATTATTTGATATAAAATTACTAATTTTGAAAAAAAAAAAGAAAATACTAATAGGTATTAGAATAACTGATACGATCTGTACGAGCTATTTTTTAAATTGCACTAATAAAATTCTGGTTATTAATTTTAAATTATTTCCCAGCATGCATTGTTTAACTAACTTTTTTATATTTAAAAATTCAGTAAAAAGGATTATAATTTTCCTTTTTTAATCATCTAATAATATTCTTTTATATATAAACATTATAAAATACGCTCAGCATAAGTCGTCTGGAACATCTTCCAAATTGTCCTTTAAGTCACGTAAAAGTTGTTTTGAAGAATGCATCTGTTTCAGAAATCCGCCTTCAAAATCACTCACAGATTCTAGATTATAGAAATGAACATTTTGCAAGCCATTTGTAGTCGAAATGGGGAGAGTTCCTAGTTTGAAACTTTAATTAAACCCGTGCCCGTATTGTTCCTTGAGTAGAGAAAAATCATTCTAACTATACAAAACTAGTGCCAAATTGGTTCAGACTGTTAATTTCAAAGTTCTGATGAGTAATTTGAAAATTCTTCAAATATATTCCAACTCCTAACTTGTTTGCCTTTGTCTATGTCGATGAAGTGGCATATTGATTAATTTTGATGTCAAAATTATAAAACTGAATTTTCTGCAGGTACATTTAAAAGTTTGGGCCATGCTGCTTCTGTACAAATTGATTATAGTATAATACGAAGATTAATTATTTGAAAGAAAGGACAAAAAAATCAATAGTCTCCTCTAACTATATCTATATATAAATTAATTATTCTAATTTCTAAAATCACGCAAATATTTCGTATATGTGGTATGTCTCAAAATAATGATTGCTTGAATATAAATTATGAATAATAACTATGAATATGTTTTTGATTTAATGAATATTGTATGAAAATCTGTATTAGTAATAAATTAAAATTAAATGCTATTACTAACAAAGTTATAAGATAATAAAAAATACAAATATCAAATAAAAAATTTCCTTAAATAGAGGTGTCAACAAAAATTATATCATGCTATTTATTAATATAGACCTACTGCATTTTCAGTAAGGAAGTGTGGTGAATGTTCACAACTGATGCATTGCGTAATCTCAAAAGCTATGATCAATCCTAGGCGTCCCGTTATTTCTCAAAATAACGGGATGGTCTAAAATTTCTGCGTCTTTTACTATGAGCCCGTTGTGACGATTCTAGGCTTGGGAACCAAGAGTTGTGACCTAACTGTGAATTTCCCGTCACACAGCTGTGAATCGGCATCTTTGTAGATCACCACACGAGCAATTGCACCTGCACGTTAAAATTATTGCGTGGTCCCGTCTTGGATCTACCCCGCAACCTTTTAACGTCACGAGGGATCCTTTTCCTGCCACCAGCAGGATATAGCGAGATGCTAAAAGGCAACAGCCCCTGATCCCCGAGGCGAGAGAAGAGAGAGAGGGTGAACAGAGGAGATGTTTTGAAACCTTCAAACTGTGCAGATTCCGAAAAGACCTCCTCTCCCACAAACCACATCACATTTGAACTCTAATAATCTTTTAATGAGTTTAATAACTTCAATGCATAATCTGTAAATAATAGCTGCTTCGTAAATGAACTTAATGTTTAAATTAATCAATATCACGCTACCGTTATTTATCTCAAACGTCACACCGTACTTCGGAAACAACTGCAATGAGTACAGTGGCATATTAGATCACCAGATAGCATGATTTCTAATGTATGTCCCTACCAATCCTTAGACCTAACACGATGCGTGTTCTGATGGTTTCACATCGTCAGAGCTAAGGTGCCTCCCTCTGGTGAGGAGTTGGGTGTCAAAATTACTTGCGGCGATTGATATACCAACCATATGGTGCCGCACTAAAAAGAGATACCAGCTCCCAGAGAATGTATTAGGTCAGCAGTGGTAAAGCACCAATCCGCAACTCCATTAGAAATAAAAGAAAGATTGGAGATTATTTGAAACATCTGACAAGTCTTAGCGACCCCCAAATTTTAAAGATCGTATTTCAGGACGCGAGCTTAACTTTTTCCAGCATTCACGTCTGGAGCCAAACTAGATTTCTGAAACTGCCCACGGATTTGGCCAGCCCAGCCCTTAACTTAACTTCATGTTGGACGAGAATGGAACAGATTTTACAATCCAACATTTTTTTTATTAATTTAGTAGATTGCATAATATCCGCTTCCTTGTTCTTTAACTGGTGCGTTTTCTTAATTGTTTCAGTATCCCTAGCATTATCACCTGTGCCATATGATACCGCCGTTAATTGGAGTGGAATTACTGGCATCTGCACTCTTTTCCTTTTATCCATTTAGCTGATCTGAATTTTTATTTCAGTTATTCTCAATCTTATTTGTTCCAAGAAAGAAATATTCAATTGAATGAAAAAAAGTAATAGATACTCTCGCAGTTTTCAGCATTTTCTTCGTAACTTTTCTGTTTCAATCTCTCTCCCTTTCGCTTTCTATTTGAAGCCGAACCACCCGGTGCCTCTCTCTGTACATATCTGGGCACTTATTCAACTATGGAACATGGCACCTTGCAATGATAGTTGATAATGATGACTAGCATGGAGAATTTGTCATAAAAATTGAAAAGTAGTACCACTAATATAAAACTGTGGCTAAATGTGCGTAATTTATAAATAAAGCGCATGTTTTCGTACTGATTTTTACTAAAAGGTTTTAAATATCGACCCAAAACATTGAATTTCATTCACTAATATTACCAATACTATTTTTAAAATCTCTAACAAGGCAAATACAAATTCTCAATAATAAAGCTATTAACAGATGCTCTCTTCAAAAATAAACAGTAAGAAATATTCTATTTCGGAATAATCATACGAAGTTAAGGATATATGATTGCTTATAAATCATCATTTATATTCTTAAAAAGGCGCATAAATGAATAATTTTCGCGATATTTAGTATCACTTAGATTAGAATACACGTATAAATTGTTTTATAAAGACATTTTGTCAAAAAAAATTATTTAAATACACTATATTTCGGCTAAAAATTAACTTAGAATAACCTTTTTTCAAAATGTTCTCTTTTTGTGAAAAATGCTTCTATTATAATAATATTTCACCTGTATATAGCTCAGACCTTTGTACAGAGGTTCAACTATGATTTTTGAAAATTTCACATTATTTTCAGAGTTACAACCAATTGAAATAATTATCGGCGTATTTTTTTTTTTTAATTTCTACCCTCTGTTGTCGTAAAACATAGATAAACCCACTTCTAAGTTATATTTTTCAAAAATTTAGTTGACCCTCTGTAGAGGGTCTGATATACAGGCAAAATATTATTATAATAGATATTTTCCCGGAGAATATTTTGAAAATGGCTTCTATGTTCATTTTTGTAAAAATGCTATACTTAAAAAATTTTTTTTTATTGTAATACTATACTTACAACAATTTTATATACATTTTTAATCAAGTGACACTAAATATCATACATATATCCATTTGTACGCTTTTGCAAAATCAGGGTTTCCCGAACGTAGTCGGATACCTTAAATGTTAAAAATTTTATATCATAAATTAAGTATAATTTTTTCTATGTTATGGTGATTTTTTTTAGTGTTAAAATATATGAATAAGACATAAAATGTAAACAATTATTAAATTACTTTATTACTAATATTAATAGTACTATATTTTTTATATTACTATCTACGGAATCAAAATTTGTTAGTGAGAGAAAAACTAAACATAATTAATGTTTACCACCCATCAAATAACAAGAGAATTTTTTCGTAGAAAACACGATTTTTCATTGGAGATCTTAATGCCAAACATCAGAATTGGGGTTGATCCGGCAATAACCAGCAAGGGGTAGACCACATCAACATCACTTTTGCTTTGCTTGTGACTTTTACTTTTTGAATTACGGTTCTCCAACTCACTTGTCCTACAGTTATGCCACCGTGAAGGCCTTAGATGTTGCAGTTGTCAGTCCCAATATCTTCCTCGGATGCGACTGGTCAGTTTTAGGGAATATTGGAAGTGACCATCTACCTATTTTAATCAAGCTGGACGCAAGACAGTCAGCGTACAAAGACAGGAAAATTTTTTGGAACTTTAAGAAGGCTGATTGGGAGCCCTATGCCTCTTCTGTTGGTAGCGAAATAAATAGGAACACTCTTACTAACAAGGTTGAATCTGATTTGTTAACACTGAAAAATATCATTGTCAGGAATGCTAAAAAGACGATTCCTAGAGGTAACATCAGGAAGACCAAAAAACTTTTTATTCATAAATCTGAACCACTCCAGTATTTTTAAGAGGAGAAAAGACATCTACTTGGGGCATCTGGTGTACCTGTTTGAACCTTCAACTAGAACCAAGTTGCAAAAATTAAATGCTGTTTTTAAGCGTACTTATGCCCATATCTAACGGTATAATTTGAATAAATTGTGTTCCACTCTTGATCCTAGAGTTTTAAATACTAAATTATGGAATCTAGTGAAAAGTGTTAGCAGGGAACAGCCTCAAAGTGAAAAGTGCAACACGATTCAGGACGCTAATGGTGCTGTTCCCCAAACTGATAGAAAGGCATCTAACATAAGTAAACACTACCAGAAA
>BMAV01022086.1:0-22342 GCA_019973955.1 Trichonephila inaurata madagascariensis | reverse complement strand
GGGTTAATAAATTCGGATTGTCTCTTCTAATTTAGTATCATTCCTTCACCACCGGCCTCGCCCTCCCTTTTTTATACGTATTATGTATATTTTTAAATTTCGGCCCCGAAATTTTCCCCTAAATTGCTTTTGAAAAACCGTTTTGGTGGTTTCTATCAACCCAAATTTTAAATATGTTGGTATAATAGTTACATATAGGAAATTTTGTTTTTCCCACACCCCTTAATACCCCGATTTTCCGGTCAATGTCCGAAAAACTTGTTTTGGGGGAACTTCACCTAAAAAGCACACACTAAATTTCAACTCTTTAGGTGTAATAATCCAAAACAAATATTTTTTGTATCTATATACCACTGTAGCCCCTTTAAAACCCTTAAGTCTTGTGGAACTCTCTCAACCCAAATTTGTTAAAGGGTCAAATAATTAAAAAAATTGAAATTGTTTGAACTATAACACCTCCATACCCCCCTTAGCATTCGATTTCCCAGAAATCTATTTTTAAAAGAACTCTGTTTAAAAAAAACACCCCATTTTACGAATTTTAACCCTGCAACTCTCAAAGTGGATGTTTTAGTATGTATAACGTACTTCTTATACTTTTTCGAAGTTAATTTCCATAAAATCAGTTCTTAATTAATCTGACAGATATAACGCACATCAGCCCTTATGCATGGTGGGTCGTCTTCATTGGACAACTCGAACTCATGACACTCCGGCTACAGTTTCGTGACCTTGACCACTGAGCTACCCCAGCAGCAGCTTAGTTCTGGGACTTAGATATCAAAAATGAAAACAATTTATGGTTAAAATATCATGAACTGACAAGTGATGTGGGTAGGTAATGACTAATAATAGCATAAATTAAAAAGGAAAAATCTTCAAAAAGACATATTTTTCAGTATTTATTTATATATTTACATTTATATCTTTAAGATTTATATTGCAATTAATCATATGTGACATACATATATATATTAAAGCTAATAAAGTAATAAAAATACTCCGGATGGCGATATTACATTTTTTTTTCATCAAATCTCAATGTCCTTTCATTTAATTTTATACAAATGTCAAATGTAACACGTTTATTTTTCATGTTAATGTTAAACATAAAAAAATAAATTATTAAAAAGAACCATTAAAAAGTCACATTACATAATAAAAAAACAAAACACAGTACATTTTTATCGCCATCTCTTTTAAACTTATAAAATTATTTATCATTTCAATAAGGCTGTTGAATAAATAATCACTCCTTGAAATGATTATGGGGATTAAAAACCAAATACCACTCTGTCGAGGGTAAATAATTATCCAAACTAATTTAATCACTGCCCCAAAATTGCGTTTGGACAATTCAGCTCTTTTGCAAAGCTTCTGAATTATGAATAATGGAAAAGTAAGGTTCAATCAATGACGCTGACTGAAAAGTTGTTTGAAATTTTTTTTCACGGAATTATATTTTAAATTTTTTCTAGTTTAATTCTGACATGAATAACCCCCTAAATATTTAACATTTAAAAGGAATGGAAAGCATGTTTAGGATGGAAAGTAAGATAGCAACATCTGGAGTATGTGATTAAAAGAGATGACTTTATTAATGCCAATGTGGATTTAGAAATATTTGTGTTATTAAGGAGATAAAGTTAAAAGCAAATTATTAATTATTCATCTTAAGTCTTTAGTATGTGTCATTTCACTTTCTTAATCAGTAAGTGAAATGGAAGAATTCCAAGAATGTTGTATGATAAATTCTAGTATCTCTACATTTTATAGGCTAACAAAAAATCAATTAAAAAAATTAAATTTATAAATTTGTAATCTAAAATCTCATTTTAAAAATATCAATGGCGAATACAGAAAATAAAATATCCGTTTCAAACAAAATTAAAAAATTTTATAAAATAAAAAATTTTTAAAATATCCAATCAACCCTCAACGGGCCGATAGGTGGGGTTAAAATAGTTTGATGGCGCCAATCTTCCCCCTGTTGCAACTTGGTAAATTAATCGGGAGATATCCAATTCTCAAAAATTTAAAATTTAAAAAGTTAATACCTAAAAAATTAAACTATTCGCTATATATATATATATATATAATACAATATATTTTGTTTCTTCAAATTTATTTTCATACTAGTGTCTCACACTAGTTTCACGCGTTTTAATTCAAGACTGACCACCTGATCGGGGCATCTGCTCATAAACCCCAGTACCCAAAAAGGGGAGTATACAGGGGTGGGGACAGTAGACCCCCCCCTTTATGAGCTGTTGTGTTAGTTTATATATTGTTGAAAATTTGCTTGAGGGGAAAATCAGCAGACGACTCAAATTATTTCAATACTAACAGATTTATTAATAGACAAAACATTTAACTATATGAAGACGAATCGAAGTATATAGACCAAGAAAAATTACAATAGATCATTTACAATATTGTGAAACTCGTTTTTAACAATCCTTACATTGTTCTGAAAACGGTTCTCTCTAAACAATTCCACTAGAACAGGGGTGGGCAATTTTTTCCATGGTACAGGCTACTTCTAATTTTTTCGAGGTGTTAGGCGTAAGTGTGGTGATCTAAGAAAAAAGTCTACAATATTTAATTTAATACTATGAGAACGGAATATGTTCTTACCTCATATAACTGCAATAAAATAAAGTTACACTTTTATGACAGGGTTTAAAGCAAAAAGCAAGATACAAAAATAGCAATAACAGCTACAAATATATATAGCAATAACATATCAAATAATGCATTAGTAACGAAACAATTCAAATGACGTTGAAAAATTAAAACTTTTTCATCTAAAGTTAGTGCTCATAATTATAGTCAGAAAAGACTTTGTTTGTATACAATCAGCCACTCTTAGATATTTCGGTATATAATTACTAACTGTTAATCTTCAATCGATTACAGCAAAATACCTTGGCAATCCACCGGTCGACCACGATCGATTTAATGTCCTTCCCTGCTCTAGAGGAAAGACAGATGAAGTCGCTCTCTTATCGCTGTCAACGCAAACCGCTGAACTCTCTTCTGAACTGAGCAAACTGACTCGACCTTTGTTTAAATGGTCCCTCATGTAAATTTCCAGAACGGTAAATCTCAGAGATTTCTCGATAATTTCTTGGCGATATCTTACTTTCGTCAAATTTGAAGCATTGAACGTTATGTACCGCAGATGATTATGCACTATCATGTTAGTATGAGATCACAGAAAAGCTCAGAATGCAAGGAAAGACAACAGGAACAAAACTTTAATGCCATTTTAAACCATAATAATGGGTGCAGGACCACAATGGCGAACAACCACTATAAACAACCACTATCTGCGGTGTCTCCAGACTCTAATCCTGCTATCATAGTATTACAGGCCAATGCGTCATTCGTTTGTAAGAAGTCCGTCCACCATTGCAGACGCATATACTTGCAATTTTGATACAAAATTAGCACCAGTAGTGCGCACTTTGTAGACATTCCACTGTATTCAGAATGATATCTAAGAGTACATGTGGACACTGGTCGTTGTGTATTATACGCCCAACAATCGTTGTTTATTATTTTTTTATATATGTCCTACGATGTGCCATAGTGATCCAACCTGTCATTTACACAATATGACAGTTATCAACTGTCGTAATGTGATAAAACTGATACAGTAGGTGTCTTTGGTTACTTTTCACTCTTGCATCTATTGATTATAACATATGCATCACAGATACGTGGTTGCGCCTACCATATTCACAAATTTCTCGAAAGGATAGTCCTCCTTCTTTATTAGGAAATATTCTTCCTCGTTTGAATTTAGAAATGTGACACTCGTATTTTTCTTACAGATATCTTCGTAAAACATAACAACATGAAAAGTAAAATTCGGTACTTCAAACCGTTTCTGTTCTTTACTTATATCTTTAGTTCTTGAGGTCTTACAGACACTCATGCACTTTCAGTCTGCACTGAAAGGCTAATTGCATTTGTGTTCCATCCCGTTATAAGCATGGTCAATAGTTTGGATGCTTCCTTCGAGTTGAAAGATAAAAATTTTCCATGCCACAGTAAATTTATCATTTTATACAAATATATTTGTTTATTTATTTTTTTATAAATGCAGATTATTTTATAATCATTCTTGTTAGTTTATACATTTTGTTAAAATGCTTTATAATTGTTTAGAAAGGGGTATACTACTATCAATAAAGTTTACTAAATATTATTTTTTGCATAAAAATAGTTCAGATTGGCAATTATTAATTTACATTTCAAAGTTTACAGCTAAAATTTTGGTACATTTTCTGCTATTATAAAGATATGATAATTGTAACGAATTATATTATTTATGTAAGACATACAGATCCCTAAAGGGACAAAAAATTTATCTACACCTGAAATAAGTATTTCAAAATAAGAGCAGTTGATTTGTTTTATCCAGCATAAACTTATGCATAATCTATTAGCTGCTTTAAGTTTTGGGAAGTCTATTTAATTAGTATATTGTAAGGTAGAAAGAGTTTTGATAGAGTGAGAGAAGATTCATTTGAAATTTATAATGTAAATTCATTTTTTATCAAAATTTATAACGCAGTAAGCTACCTCATATAATTATTTTTTTAAAAAAAACATATTCTCTCATTAATACATATACTATAATATACTGATTCATTCATTAAGAAGTTCAAAGAATAAAATTATGATCACAAAAATGTACCGAATAATTCATTTAATATTTCATAGAAAACTGAAGACAGTATCGAGCAAATAGTTATTTTTTAAATACCATCGACAAATCTCATTTAAAAACTTTTTTTTCAAAATTTTTATTACTCAGAATTTTTGTTGCATTCTTGTATACATTACTTTTCATGGGTTTACATTCATTCCAACTAAAAAGTATCTGTTTGCTCAAGGAATGTTTTTTAAAGTTCACTGGAAATAAAATATTTTTATTCAGAAAGAGTAAAAAAATATTGAAAGAAAAAAGGGTTTTTGCTTCTCTCTCCGTCTCCGATCAATTTTCACACTTTTATTGTCTTAGCTTTTGTTTTTTTTTTCTCGGACGAAGATGCAAATTTATATCCGGCACTTTGAGCTCTCGTAAACTCAAATAACTGCATTTTATTTCCTTTAAAAATCAGGGTTTCAATATTGTATTCCCTGAATGAATTTTAAAATAAAATATGCAGAAAACTATTTTAAATTGTGATCACGCCTTAAATTCCTATAAAGAATGATTTTTAGACTTTTGAACATTGGATTTGGAAGATGCAAAATGCCTATTTCTAGTTCTGTTTCAGAAAAAAATTAAAATATAGGAAAAATCTTCCATCAGTCTTCTGAGTAATATCTTCTTTTCAGACGTCTTATTTTCTAAAATACACAGATAAAATTTTATTTATTTATTTTTCGTAATTTAGGTATTCAAAGCAATGCGATATTTTTACAAAACTTTCACTTTCTCCATTCATTAAAAATGGTTTTCCAGAACAAAATGTACTTTATTTTAAAGGTAATTGGCATTGTGTTTGAAAAGAATTACTTTTAACTTATAAAAAAAGGTATTAATATTCAGAAAAACTAAATTCTGATTGTTGATGTGGAATGTCAATGTCAAATTTATGAAATGTCAATGTCAAATTTTATGCTTAAATAATATTTAATAATTTTATTGTAATTTTTGTAAAAATATTCAGGTACTTTTCATTAGAAAAATCCTGTAAAACGATAACAATTACTCGAAAGCCTGAATTCTTTTTTTAAAGAAATTGCTTTTTTTGAAGTAGTCTCGTAATTTTGCTACTGTAACCACTCTTGCCATAATAACTGTAGCTGACTGTCCCAAGCTACAGAAGCTCCACTTAGCACCCACTAATCTTCAATAAAGACCAGGTGAGGATAGAATATGGTTGCTATGAAATGCCATCCACGTTCTTTGCCCATTATTATTGTTAACGATATGTGTTGTCTTTTTGTAACCAATCTTAAATTAACCCGAGAGAAAACGCACACCCGATACTAACGTTAGTGGTCGTGCGGTGTGACTGAGTATCCCCAATTCTTTTTTATAATTGTTTTTATTGTACAAGATAAAAATCATTACTCCAGTGAATACTTGAACTAAAGTATACTTAATTACTTTTAAGGTATCCGACTACGTTAGGAAGCGTGATTTTGCAAAAGCGTATAAATGGATATTATTTATGGTATTTAGTGTCACTTAGATTAGAAAATGTATATAAAATTGTTTTAAGAATAGTATTACAATAAAAAATTATTTAAGTACAATATTTTGACAAAAAATGAACATATAATGACCCTTTTTCAAAATATTCTCCTTTTGTTAAAAATGTTTCTATTACAATAATATTTTGCCTGTATATAGCTCAGACCTCTGTACAGAAGCTAAACTAGAATTTTTGAAATATATAACTTAGAAGTGGGTTTATCCATGTCTTACGAAAACAGTGGGAAAAATTTTTAAGAAAAAAACGCCGATAATTATTTCAATGAGTTGTAACTCTGAACATAATGTGAATTTTTCAAAATTCATAGTTGAGCCTCTGTACAGAGGTCTGAGCTATATACAGGCAAAATATTGATATAATAGAAGCATTTTTTCACAAAAGGAGAACATTTTGAAAAAAAAGATTACTCTAAATTAATTTTTTGCCGAAATATTGTATTTAAATAATTTTTTTGTCAAAATTTTCTTAAGACAAATTTATACATATATTCTAATCTAAGTGACAGTAAATATCATGAAAATAATCCCTTTATGCGCTTTTTTAAAATCACGGTTCCGAACGCAGTCGAATTTCTTAAGGACTTTTCAATTTTTATTTTATTTTATTTATTTACTTATTTTTGATAGTTTGAGAAAAAGTCCAATCAAACTGAAACAAACTGTTTCAAATGTGCGTGACTTTAATAAAGGGCACAAATCACAAACACTTTTCGCTAACATTACAGGAATGTTATTTTCAGGCAAAACTGTCATATTTTGATCTAGTTATTGTAGTTTTATCGTCCTTTGATGATCGTCAAATAGCATGTTGAACTTTTTCTAGCTTGCGACGACTTTTTGACAGGGTGAAGTGTGTCGTGTGGTAAACTTGTGGCTTCATATCTTTCTTGTTGGAGTTCTTTAGTGTAGCATTTGGAAATTTTCCTTTCAACTCAAACGTTTCATGTTTTTTGCTTTTCTCAAATTTACTGTTGCTATTTTGTTGAATATCAATTATTTCAGCAGGTTCTTCCCTTCCTTGATGAGTTTCAATAGAGATCACAGATAGCCATTTCTTTCTTTATATTCTGTTCAATTACATTTAAAAACTGCAATGAGTCGTACAACACAGCAATCAAAACCTCTAAGTTTTTCACAGGGAGAAAATGTAGCCTATTCATAGTAAAATTCTTTGGGACATAAATGGTCATGCGTGGAACTCAGTCACCACAAGTATCTCAAAATTGTAAAATAAAACGTTTCCCACTTCCCAAAAAGAGGGAGTACGTGACAAATACATTTTAGTTATCATGAAGACTGTAATATAGAAAGATATCGCCAATGCCATTGGTAGAAAATCGACAATTTTACCAGAATTAACGATTTCGTGAGCCTGGGGTGACTCTTTTGCGCCGCACAATTGCTCCCTAGTTAATAAATAATTTTTTCACCATAGGAGACATCATTGAGCCCAATTCCAATTTTACCATTTTTACTTTAATCTTTAATGTCTAACACTCTACACTACCTTATCACGCATTATTCTTTTTAAAAAATTAAGAGAAATTTTTAAGAAAAAAATAGTTTTCCTCATGTAGTTTTCTAAATAAAACACGAAGGTTAAAAAATCTCATCAATCGAGAAAATTGCAAGGTACATTTCAAAGCAAGTTTTCGAAAGCATCTTGTAAAGTATTAGCAAAAAAAAAATTATGGTTTACATGTAATGGATGGTTGGATATGGTTAGGTGGGTTTTAATATAAATAAGAGTTACTTCGACAATTTCAAAATTAGGCTAGATTCGTATACCAACCTATTACAAAACATAAACAATTTTTATTAATTTTATGAAATTTACAAAGATTAAAATAGCAAAAATATATTTTCTAACATAAACGCACCTTTTCTTTTCTCGACATATAAATATTTACTGAAAAAAAGAATTTTAATATGTATAATAATATTTTTATATATATATCTCTCTAAACGTTTTATTTCTTTTTTAAGGTAGGTGCATTTGACTTGGACACCATATTATAACTTCTGATAAAATATTATTATTCCCTCCACGCTTAAGGCTAACCTTTATTGTTTCGAAAAGAGCACAATAATTTTTTTCAAAACAAAAGCAAAACATACTTTCCTGAAGATATCTCCGAACACATGTTTAAATAAATGAAACTAAAAATGAAACATATTGAAATTTGAATGGCAGACAGCGAAATTCAGCAAAAATAAATATTTCGTTTTAAGATCTGATGTTACTGTAGAAGCGTGTTTGGGTTTATTACAGCTGTTGCAGAACGATATAATAACTTCGCGTTGAAAAAGTGAAGCGTTTGCAATTTTGAAAGCAATATGTGATTTCTTGACCAGACTGTAGAAAAAATTCAATTCACAGTATTCTACATTTTATTTAAGTAGATATGCTTACTAACAGTTATGTTTCTTTTATAACAGTGGTTATTTTTTTGTAACAACTGAAATGCTTACGAGATTTTTTAGACTTACGTTTATTAAGTTAAGGCTGTTTTCGGTAAAAGTACGAGAGCTTGAAAAAAACTCGAAGCACATTTTCAGACAGAATGCTTCAATTTCCATAGAAATTTGTAGAATTATAGCTCGTATCTCTGTTAACAATATAGAGTTTTTAAAAATTTCAAAATATTCCATGAATACTTTCTTTTTCATTTTAATACGTGAAGGCATAGCCCCATTTACCTTTACGGATAAGAGGAAAAACGTGACACGCATTTTATACCAGAAAAAATGAATCAACTGTGTGTTAAAAAGGAAGTATAAAAAATGCACTTTCTAAAGGGATAGTGAATCAGAATATCATATTTATTTTCATTTCTTTTATATCTGAAAAAATCCTCCAAATTCAGGTCCTATTCTTTAACATTAACCGAAAATAGCCTTAAAAGTAGCAGATTTTTTCATGCCTATTTCTAAGATGAATACATCTAAATTCAATTTTTTTAGCATAAAATTTGTTTTGCGTGCATTATTTAATATGATACATTTTCCATTGTGATAATATTTAATGATCTATTAACTATGATATCCCATTTTCGAAAAAGTCTATGCTAAAAAAAGTGTATTTTTTTAATAAAAAAGTTTATTTGTATTATGCTTTTATGTAAGTGTGTATGGAAAAACTGTGGGCTTTTTGGATTCTTAGCAATAATATTTTCTTTTTCTCTATGATTAATATTTGGATCTTCTCAGTAAAGAAGTATTTGAATAATACTGCTATTTTCTCTCTCTCTCTCTCTCTCTATTTTGGGTACTAATCCGTCTTAAGGACTGTATTCAACATTTTTCTATGAGCAATAGTTCTGCTACAAAAATTAAAACTAAAAACAAAGTTGTTGCGTACTAATATTTTGATTTATTTCATAGTTATAAATTATATTTGTAACAAATTTTATTTAAAGTTTTATTGGACAAGACTAAGAAATATTAATTATGTAATTTAATATTCAACTTCATTTTCATATATTGTTATATATATCTTGCTCAAATTTTCAAGAAATAGAAAATGGAAAATAGAAAGGAAAATGGAAAATTGCAAGGAAATTCGCTTTCTATTTTTCCACTAAATAGTGTGATTCTGTCATATGTATATACATATTTATATTAATTCTAATTTTTTTAAATAAAATGTAACTAAAATAAAATTTTTCTTTGTTGACCTAAATAGGAATAGCTTTTAAAAAAATTATTTTATATTACTTTTTTGGATTTTGATTATAATACTGGGTTTTTCTTTTTAACTAGTAAGTCATATTTAGCAATTTAGTTTCTTGTTGCAATATAAATAGCATTTAAAACTGTGTCCTTTATCCAAAAGTGTAACTTTTATTTTATTTTATTTTCATAATTTTTCAACTGATCACAATGATCGAACACAGAATTCAAGAAGTGGCGGGGTTCGTGAAAAAAATGTACTAGTCACACAAAAGTAAAAAGGAACAAATGTAAAAGATAGAACTGAATTGTTTTATTTATTGAACCTTAATTTAATTTCAACCGTCTGACCAAAACTTTTAAAAGAGATCCGGAAAAATTCTTACTAGGTTTTTCTACGATAAAACTCAAAATTTTATGAAACTTCCATAATTTTGAATTCCTATTGTTAATAGAAATTCCTAATTAATTCAAATTTCGTCACTTTCGCATTTTTAACACTTGTCTAAAGTGGATTTACCATTCCGTCTAGAAAGAAACTACATTTTTTTTTTTTTTTCAATTTCGATTGCAGTAAAGTTGTAGTATGGTGTTAAATAATTTTTATTTGGAAGTATTATATTAAATTAAATCAAGTACTAAATAGGGTATTTCAATTAATTAATTTTTTCCCTTTAAAAATATTCTTTTAATTTTTAATAATATATACCGATGTACAAATAATTAAATCGCGATTATTTTTCAAACTGCAAGTAGTCCTTTTAAATGAATTTTTGAGAGAGCTTTAGAGAAAAAAATCACAATATTGTCTCTCGAAGTATTTATGAACTTTGGTAGGGGCTTAATTTGCATTTATTTATCTAAAAGTGTGGTTTTCCTTTTAAGCAGTTAACTGCTTCAAAATTCATTTTCTGTCTTTCTTTCGCATTTTATAAATAATAACTACTTTACACTGCGTAGCTAGTTCTGAGTGGGCCCGGTATCAAAATTCCTTTGGGACATTTTTTTAGAAAAGAAAGCCATGTTAGTGGTACTGTAGTTACCCATGTTGGAGCCCCTATACATTGGGGGCCCCTATACATTGATACGGCTGATACGAAGGTAGCTATGCCTCTGCTATTTTAGCTCTTTAAGACAACGTTTCTCAAACTGTGGGGCTCACCCCCTAGGGGGCGTGATAACTCCGCAAGGGGGCGCGAGCATATTGGAAAGTCGTAAACAAAAGATTATTTATAAAAAATTATTATTTTACTGAAAGTAAACAAACACAGTACATTCTGACATAATAAAATATACACATTTGCACTGATATGAAAAAAACTTATAAATGTATCAATACTGCACAATGTGTTTTATAATTAATTTAACAATACTATAAAAACAAATTTAATAATTATTAGTTACCCCTTGGGTTTGTCATATATAAAATTATGCACAAAAATTAACAATTATCTTGATAATTTGTATGTTTTATAATTAATCCCTTAAATGCTGATAAAAAGTTACTCGATTCGCTTCCCAATGCCATCGTTTTGAAGAGGGGGGGGGCAGAAAAGGAATAAATAAGCAAAAATCCCCTCTGAAAAAAGTAAATACTTCACAAATACTGTCAAAGTCCTCTTATTGCAATCCAAAGCCTTCGAAATAATTTTATGGATAGTAATGCATAGAAAAGATCGTACTTTGAAAAGACGTATATGTACGTAGCGGGCAATTATCGCTTTGGGTGAACGAGGCGTTTATATAAGTCGGTGCCACTAAAAAGGTTAAAGTCGTATTGTAGCTTTAGCTTCAAAGTATAGTAATATTGAATTCAATATATTGTTATTGTAAGGAAGGGTGGCGCGATGAAAATTATGATTGAATATTGGGTCGCAAATATTGAAAGTTTGAGAAGCACTGCTTTAAGAAATATAAGAGCTACAATTACAATTTTCAATATATAATGAGGCGGAGAAGTCCATTAGGTGCGGAATGTAAGAATTCCATGACGAATATATTTTACTTTTATGGAACATTAGAAAATTTTTAGAAACTTTCTTTAAAAGAGCTTTATTTATATAAAAAAAGATGAATTACTAAAAATTGTGCTTTTTTTAAGGTAATAAAAATAGATAAAAAAAACAAAGCCCTTCAGTTCCTATGATTTCAAATAGAACGATTCTATGAAAAGCAAAAAAATTTCTATTATTTAATTAGAAAAAAAAAATTGTATATAAATATAACCGTAAGAACATTTGAATTTTTTTTTCAATTCATTTTCTTCTTCTGAATTTTAATCACTGATACCAAGAATATAACAAAAACACCAAATATAATCGTTTAAATTTTATTACAATTTTACTCTTACTCGATAAATAGTTTTTCTTCAAACAAAACCCAATACATTTTATGTGTTTTTAAACATTCCAATATAAAGTTTTTAAGTTTTCAATTAAAGTTTCTAAAAGTAAAAAATTTCATTATTTGAATACAAGGTTTGTCTTCAACACTTTACAAATAAACAAAACATTTATGAAGGTTAAGGATACAAAAAAAGAAAGAAATTTACCTTCTTTGTTTCAAACATAAACTATTTTTTAGAGAAATTAAATCTGAAGCAAGAAAATCAAAGTATACTTAAATACCCTTAACTTGTTATTATAAGAATAAAAAATTTTAATTCCCAAGTAAAAAGAAATTAGCTTGGATTCACACATTCTCTTCATTTACTGTCAATAAAATCACGAGATTTTTCTGTACTAGAGTATTGCACAGTTTTAAGAATTGATTTATTTATTTGAGCTATAGAATTTTATTTCCATTGTTCCTCATCAAAGTAAATTTTTAGTTGTATTTTCGTAAAATTGTAAAAATTCTGAAACAGAAATCTCTGTGTGTGTGGAATTAATTTTTTTTTTCTTTTTCTTTTCTTTTTTTTCGGCAAGTAAACACATAGAGTAAATTCCGCATCATCGCATGACTAGTATTTAAATATATATTTCGACCATGCTTTCGATATTTTTGTTTTGCGGGACATGTAATATTAAGCCTTCAAAAACAATTCTGGAAGAATTTGCTGAAATTTATAAGTGTGCAAAAATTGAAAGTGAAACATATTGAGGTTTGCTCCTGCAAAATTCAGCATTGATAAAATTTTCCCTTCAAAGTGTTATTTGACATGGAAATAATATTTTTCGGCTGAAGCGGCTGGGAAAAACAGCTTCATAATAAAATTGTATTGCAAAGGCTTACTCTTTTTGATTTCGCATGCAATATGGGTTCCGTGATTTACTGCGGAAAAAAATTCAATATAAAGCGCTTAATATAATGCTTAATATGGCACGCTTAACAATAAAATAGTACTTTTTATGATGCGGTCTCTCATGGTTTTGTCATAATAAATGAAAAATGTTCAATACCGCTAAACAAGAACGATTACTTCAAAATCTGCAATGTTAACAGGTTCAGTGGCAAAATAAATGATTTTATATACTTAATTGCGATAAGTGTACATTTATAACAAATTTTTAAATTTTTAAACAAAAAATAAGTTATATAATTTATTAAACATCTTCATTCATTTCTTTTACCGATTATTAAATTTAAGTATTTCTCGTTGAAAATATATTTGTATGGTTTTATAAGTTTTATATTTAGTACGCAGTATTCAAAATAAATAATGAAATATAAAATTGACTGTGATTTGTGCATCAATAGGGTCAGTTTTAAATCTTATTAAGACTAATCAATAAAAATATGTGAATGCCAATAATATTTATATATACTCTATAAGAAAAAACGACGCACCAAGAAGGAGTTGCCCGATTGTAATGAAATTTCGTATGCAAAGACATTTCAACCGAACATGCAAATGATTAAAATTTCTTGTCCAACGAATTAATAGCGGGAGCTACAGCGCATTGGTACTGCTCACTCGGCAGATGTTTATAAGAAGCGATTCTCAATCTAATGGTGAACATTTCTGTTGCATTGAGATTTAGGATACCTTTGTGAGCAACTGAAAAAATGCCTCGCCGTAGGATTCGAGCTCATTACGAGCAACTGTCAGAGCTTGAAATAGGTGGTATCATTGGACTGAAAGAGGGAGGTTGGGCAAACAGGAGAATCGCTCGTCATATGGGTAGAAGCGATGCAGCCATTAGAAGATGCTGGCCAGAATGGGTGGATAGTGGCAGATTTCAGCGTCATAATGGTAGCGGTCGACCTAGGGACACAGAAGATCAGAAGGACAGATTGATTGTCAGATCATCTGTCACACAGGTTTGATGCATCGATATCAACCATCAGTTGTGTGACCCGCACACAAGTGTCTACCATGACCATTCACAGACGGCTGATAGAGCGAAGATTACGCAGGATTGTTTTGGATGACAACACGATACTTTTATGATAATCAATAAAAATGAATTACCACTTAATGTTGTGATTCTGTCCTATGTATACACATATTTATATTAAGTGTAACTATTTAATAAAAAGTAGCTAAAATAAAAAAAAATTTTGTTGATCTAAGTAGGAATTGACTTAATTTTTTTTATATACTACTTGTTGAAGATTAATACAGAAAATTCATTTGAGAGTTCAGTACACAAGCTGACCAAAGAAAATTCTTTATTTCTTTATTATCCGGCGTATTACTCGCACCTATATTTTAAAAGCATTTTTTCTCCTTTTACTAAGAAACATGAAATATACGTATGTATTGTTTTTACTTTTTAAAGTTCTTTACTCGAAATATTATAACAGGCTTTTGAACAATGGCATACTTCTAGAACTAAAACCGTGTGCAACAACTAAAAAGGTGTTAAAAAGTATGCGGATATTAGAAGGAGAAAAGCATTTTACAAAAGAGGCCAAATGTGGCATTCCCGTCTAGATATAACATATGGTTAGATCAGCGTTTCTCAAACTGAGGGGCGCGAGCAAATCGAAAACAAAAGATTTAAAAAATAATTAATTTACTCTCTGGAATGAATTAAAACAAAACACTTTCAGACACAATAAAAAGTACACTTTTACTCTGATATAATTTACAATATCATCTACTCTTTCAGAGAAAAAACAAAACCCAGACCCAGAATCGAAAAAATTTAGGAAGATAAAAAATTCATCACTGGTAATCTTTTTGAAATGTTAGCTGTAGGCAGCAGAATATATTTACTCAACATCTGTTTAACCTTCTAAGTTATTGGTACAGTTAGTTATGACCCCTCTCTTATGTGTCTGTTTCTCATTTAGGGAAGTTGTAAATAATGTATTTCTTTGGGGAGGGGTCCATGTAAAAGAGTTTTATGATATTTGGAAAACCACAGAGAGCACTTTGAAGGATTACATGGCTAATATTTATCTTTATGAGTACTCTCAAACATATAAAATAATGAAAAACGTTTTACTCAATTTTCTTTAACAGTAACATCCAAAAATTATCTTGAATACACTTTTAACCCGGAAGTGTTTGTGCGGGGCACACAAATCACGAAATCGTTAATTCTGGCAAAACTGTTTATTTGTTACCAAAGAAAAATTGATAAGTCCTATAAAGTAGAGTAAGTATACTTTCTCTACATTAAATTATTCACTGAAATCACTATTTGTATCGTGTACAGTAAAATAATTATTAAAAAAAAGGATTGGGGTGACTCAATCACCCCGCTGACCATTAACGCTAGTATCGAGTGTGTGTCTGCCACCGAGATAAAACATTCTGAAGTCTTATCGCTTTAAATATTAAAGATAACACAATTATTCTTCATTGGAATTTTATATTATTTATCGTTATTAACATTAATTCTAAATGCTCATTCTGTGAGGCTTAAAATTACAGTTCAGCTTAGAACTAATTATAATATGAGCATTCATTTTAAAATATCATTTTACATTTTCGTAAGCATTGTCACGCATTTGGGTTTACTCTCCTGACAGTTCAGCTATTATATCAAGAATGTTCTAGTTTAAAAAAAATGAACTCGTGTGAACGAGCGGGTGCTACAGACAGTACACTTTTAATGTATTAATACTACACAAGGTATTTTATATTTAATTTATTAATACTAAACTAAGAGCGTTTAATAAGTATTAGCGACTTCCATGGGCTTGTCTTACAGAGGAAAGTTTTTCAAAGGAAGGTTTACGATTCGAAATCGACACTCTTGAGTACCTTTTCTATATTTGGCTGAGTTCTATATTTTGTCTTCAAAGCAGCCACCGCATTTTGCAATTGTTCCAATTTAAAGATTCGAGAAAGAAAAATAAAATATATATTACTTAAAAGTAACATAAATAAAATTTTATATCTTATCTTATTAATTTGTACGGTTTATAATTAAGATCATATTGTAGCTTTAGCGTCAAAGTGCATTATTATTGCATTCAATACATTATTATTCTATAAGGGAGGGCGCGATAAAAATTATGATTAAAAATTGGGTCGCCAGTATTGAAAGTTTGAGAAGCACTGGGTTAGATATTAAAAGCATTGAATTAAATTAAATTTGACATAATTCAACAGTCATTTAAAAAGTAGTAACCTAACAATCTAGGTGGAATAGAAGATGATTATTAACTTACAGTAAGATGGCCATTTTTTTTTACTATGAAAAGGAGGACGAAAGGTTTAAGAAAAAAATTACAACTTAAATATATAAAACGTTTTATTAATTCAAACAAAAATGCGCTAATTATGCTTACATTCTTCTTAATTATTATCTTAAATGGGTGTTTTTCCCATTGAATGATTTTTTTGTCAACATATCATTTTTAATATATCGGAAAGCTTGGGCAAAAAATATCCTTTATACTGAATTTTACGGTAAGCACTGTAGCTAAAATATTAACATTCAATTTTGATTTCTCACTAGTCACTTCACAAAAAACATTACCAACTGAAAGAAACTTTTTCAACTGCTGCATTAGTTCAGGGCAGCACAACGTAAATTCAAAAAGAATAACTAAATTTTTATATGGAATCATTTTTGAAATAGTTAAGTATTTCCACCTATCTTTTATCAATTTCAGCATGTCGATGGCCCAATTGTTGCAATTTATTATAATTTAAATGTACATTCAGTCTTCCAATTTAATCCAACAAACCATTGTCAACGATTTTAATATCAGGCATTTCTTTTGATAAAAAATCATCACAATTTTCTATATCTGCCCAATTTACTTGCGTGAAGTCAAAGAACACCATTGAAAACTGTTATTTTCTGTAATATTTGTTTCAGACCATTCTTCGACATTTTGGAAACATGTTTGGTTCATCTATGAAAATAGAGATTAACAGATCAATTTTAAAATATTGAAAAAGAGGACACTTTTCGAGGAAGGACAGAACCTGTAAAAGGAGGACTGTCTTCCCTAAAGGAGGACGTTTGTTCACCTTAAAATGTAGATCATAATTACAGTGATGGTGTGTTAAATATACCTGATGTGTGTGTTTTGTAACTATTTAAGGTATCCGACTACGTTCGGAACAATGATTTTAAAAAAGAGCATAAATGGATAATTTTCATGATATTTAGTGTCACTTAGATTAGACTACATGTATAAACTTGTTTTAAAGACATTTTGACAAAAACAATTATTTAAATACAATATTTCGGCAAAAAATTGTATTTAAATAACTTTTTTTGTCAAAATGTTCTTAAAAACAATTGTATACATGTATTCTAATCTAAGTGACACTAAATATCATGAAAATTATCCATTTATTCGCTTTTGCAAAATCACGGTTCCGAACGTAGTCGGATACCTTAATAGGTGTCCTCTTATCGCAATAAATGTTCAAAAGTACAAAAATGCCAGTTTCATTTTAACAATTTTTTGTGCTTTTTATCATTAAAAATATTAAATACCTGAATTTCATTCCCCTTGTGGCAGTACTTAATACATAAATTAGTTTCTTTATTTATTTTTTCTTTCATCCATTTATCAAAGAACATCTTTTTCACATAGGTAAATTTTGAAATTCTGAAGAAACAATTTTACATACACCATAATGTGTAAGATTCAAATCGACTTGTTTTGAATGTAAAAATTCAAATTCATAACGAACAAATTATTTTATGCCACGCTCTAAAAAATACACGGATAAACTAATTAAATCCAAATTACTCCTCTAATAATCTAAATACTTCAAATCAACATTAACATTGGGCAACATTGCATTCTCTTATACCTATACATAGCTCTCTTCCAAATATGTCAAGAAAACAAAACTAATCCTTACTTTCCTTAAGCCCTGAGTCATTTTTCATAGTAATGTGCAGCGTAAAAATACATATCTTGACTAAAAATAAACGAAAAATCAATTAATTACTGTCTGGAACAGAAAGAAAAAACAGTTGTTGTTAAGCCATTTAAAGCGATACACCTAATCAATTTCTGACATTTTTTTTTGATCAAAATCATATTGCTTTTGGGACATTTACATATAATGCTTGTTAATTTCTCTAAGTATTTACATGACTTTTAATTAATTGGTCACTTTAAAAGATCTCTTCATTACGAAGCGTTTAATTTCGTTCCCGGCAAAGAGATTTAATGTTTTTCGACTCGATCTTTTGTTTTGTCTGCTTTTTTGACTGGAGTTTAAAACTTTTTTCTAAACTATTTTTTCCTTTTATCAATGGGTTGAGGATGCCATCTTTGATTAAATAGTTTACATTTACACAAAAATAATGTACTGAAACAATGGTATATTGTGTTGTTCTGAAATTGGGGGAAATAGTGTTTAAAATTTGTTGATTTGCTAGATACTTAGAAAACATTTTCTTTTTTTTTTTATTGGTGTTTAGATACTTTATAAAAGTTTATTAATGATTCTAATGAATACTAATTTAATATGTATAATTAAATATTATAATGTATGTCAGGTTTGAAAATTTTAGCTTCAAAATTAAGTAAGTAATAAATGAAAATAGAGCGAACTTTTTACCATCGCGTAAGGATTTGTGGGTAAATAAGCCTATTTAAAGATAGAGCGAGTGCTGACGAAGGAGAACACATACTATAAAAGGCTTAGCTGGTGATCCTCGCCGAATTGTTGTCTATTGTTCCACTCGGTTGCACACCAAAGGGCCTCCATGTTGGATTTTATGTGATTGAAGCAAAATAAAGACGTTATTATAGAGATGATGAAAAAGGGCTGAAAAAGGGTTATCTGAAAAAGGGCCCCGAAGGAATTCGGATATAAGTCCCACTCAAAGCTGTTCTGTAATTTCATATGTTTTTGTTTAAACCTTCATTTTAACTGCAGTCAATCGGCTTCAGTACATAAAATTGTATTGCAGGAACTCGAACTTAGGTCATCATACTGGCCAAGCAAACACAGTGCGAAGTGTAGTTGCCCATCAAATTAGAGTATGCATCAATGAATGAGCAAAATAATAGTAGAAATTGTAAAAGATATTCCGAGTCTGTAGTATAAAATACTTAATTTTGATTATTTCTCTAAACCCATAAATAACTAGATATTGAAAATATATTCTTATTACAGTTGTTAATTGTTAATTTATGTGATCGCATCCCAAAACATGAAAAAAATTTAAATGTCTTATGATGATAAATGAATCTTAATTATTTATACATATTAAAAAATGCTAAGACAAATGCCCAATTTTTTAAAAATATGTCTAAATGTAATCTTTAAAACTCTTTTAAAAATTTAACTATTTTTAATAATATACTTTTTTCCATATTCTGTAAAAATCTTTTCCCTTACATTTATTAAAATATGAGAAAAAGAGCGCGAAAATTATAAGAACGATATATGAAAGAAACAGCGCAATTACGAAGTATAAAAACAGATTTTACATAAAGAATATAAAGTTTTTCAAAAGACTTTATTGTTTTATTCCTTGGCCGTCTATTAAAAATATTTCCTTAACATTATTAATGCATTCTAATACTTTATTTTTCAGTCCAATACCCTCGATATTGATTACGGTTATTCGACTAATATGTTTTACAAATTTAATAACTATATTTCTATTTCCTATAATACAAAGTTGAAATGAATTACGAAATTTTTTCTTATCTAAATCGAAAATCGATAAAACTATTTCAAAGGTACAAGCAAATTTGACTAAATCTTTGTAATAAACAAGGCTTCAAACCAGAAATGAATTAGAAAATCGAAAAACCGTTATTTTGGTCGGAACGAAAACCGGAACTGAACCGAAAAAAAATATCGATTTATTTCGGTTCAAAAATTTTCAGATGTTAAATAAACAAATACACACATTTTTTACATAGTAGTTTGTGATTTAGATAATGGATAACAATGCCAATGCTCACTATTCTCTGCTTACCGCTTATATCATACATGCTGGTTAATTGTTTCAATTCTCACATACTGAACCAATTTTAAAAAGAATAAATTGCTCTAACTTTTCATATAATTCCATTTTTTGTTTATGATAGAATTATATTTTTAGTACAAATAAGAATATACATAAAATGAAATAAATTATTCATTCAGAACTGAACCGAAGACCATCATTTTTGGCTGAACGAAAACCAAAACGAAAAAAATTACGGTTCAAAACCCTGATAATAAACAACACTCGCTTATTTCCTTCACACTTCCTTCGACTTAAAATAACGTGCAGGCATGTATTACATTTTTTATCTGTGCCAAGACATTTTTTCCTGTAACTCACATTTAAAAAAGTTGACGAAACTTCACTATATTATTAAAAAAAAGATCCAGCATCTGTTGGAAGTAGACAGACTGATAGTTTTCCAATGGATCGAAACGTCGCCTATCTTTTCTTCCAGGTGGAACCACATCTTGTCTCGCTTTCTCTCTTTGGGGCATTGAAAGTCAATGCCTTACCAGCCTCTTACCAACTTTGTTCCAGGTTCTTTTTCTTTCCTTCCTGGCGGCATTTGTGGTCTATAGAACAGAGACATTAGCTATAGCTACACTAATATATCTTTTGTCTTTCTTGCAGAAGTCGTTTACACTAATATTGTCACAATTGTGATGTGTTACATCTACTATATCTCTGTTATTTAGATTGTATCTAATGCATTGTAGTAGAATAAATGCAGTTAGCTTAACTGTGTATGCCTGTAAGTTTGTGTATGTGTGTCTAGAAGGTAAATACAGTAATTAATGAATTTTAGTCTTAAACAGACATAATATTTGCTTCAAATTAATAAGTAAATAATTCTGGACTTTTGAGAAATAGAAACGTTATTCATTATGCCTTAGAAATTTTTTTAAAGTTATAAAAATAACAATTTATAAAATGAATTATTTTACAGTGAGAAATACATCAATATTAGCCGTTACTCCCCCTCTTCACTGTGTACTTCATGGTGCTGTATGACAGTAATACATTATATATACTATTTTGTTATTGATAGCTACGCCCTAGCAATATAAGATTTATGCTGTATTGAAAATATTATTATAGCCTTGGTTCCATGATTTTAAATGGACAGCACCTGAACTTCTAATACGAAAGTATATATATTTACATTTCGAGACTCCGTAATTCCCAATCTGTCGATTTCCGTAAAACCCGTTTTTAGTGGATTTCTACTCAACACCAAATTTTAAATCTGTAGGTCTAATAGGTACACATCGGGAATTTTATTGTTCCCACACTCCTGAACTACCTACGATTTTCCTTGGTGTCAATTTCCGTAAAATCTGTTCTTAGCGGATCTTTACTCAATAAAAGAAGCACTCTTACAAAATTTCAAATCTTTTAGGGTAATAATCCAATTTTTTTTTTTTGAACCTATATACCACTTTAGCCCTTATAAAACCCTTGGGAGTCTTAGTGGAACTCTACTCAACACCAAAAATTTATTCGCAGGTCTAGTAGTTAAAAAACTGAAATTGTTTGAACTATAACACCTCCATAAACCTCCCCTAGGATTCGATTTCCACGAAATCTATTTTTAGTAGAACTCTGTTTAAAAAACACTGTATTTTACAAATTTTAACTCTGCAACACTCTAACAGCTCAAAAATGGATTTTTTAATATGAATAACGTACTTCTAACCCTTTTTGAGTTAATTTTTATAAAATGCGTTCTTAAATAATCTGACAGATTTAACGTACATCAGCCCTTATGCAAGGCGGGTCTTCAGTGCAGGACTCGAACTCATGACATTCCGGCTACAGGTTCGTGACCTTGATTACTGAGCTACCGCAGACACAGCTTATTTCTAGGACTTACAAGGAGAGGGCACGACCAAGGAAATTCATTTGGGGTCGAGACTTGGTGTAGTATTATTACTCATTTAGGCTTTAAACTCTCAATGTAATTCCGCCGAATGACCAGCCAATTCGGAAAAAATAGCCTTCGAATTCTTGCTTAACTTTTATACAATTAAGTTTTAATTTCCCCCAGCGAAAACAGTGACTGATTGGGAAAACGCCCCGCCTTCAATGGGGAAGACAATAA
>BMAV01022084.1:91907-136240 GCA_019973955.1 Trichonephila inaurata madagascariensis | reverse complement strand
TTGTAAAACATTGCAATTTTTTAAATATTTTTAAAAAATGTATATTTCTTATTTATTAAAATATGTAAGTTATTATTCTATTTATATAAAATTAGCTACAGTGTAATGAGAATACATTTAACTTTATTATTCAACTTATAGCTAGTAATTAAAGCTACTATTTTAGAAAATAGCGTGCGCAACGCAAAAAATACTTAATATTTATCATAGAATTTTCATATGCTTATGATTTTTAAAATTATGATTACATTTTAAACATTTTATACTTTTCTGAAGCCCCATTCTTTTATAAATAATGTGTAAAAGATTCGAATCATTTAATTTAAATTTAAAAGAATTATACCTGTTTGAAAATTGTTTATATTTTCAGACCTCCAGAAAAACTTAACACCCCTGAGACCCCTTAAACAGTTCTTCAGACTACACCAGAAGTGGTCGTCCGCATTTAGTTAGAACAATAGCTCTCGTCAAAGTAGCCAGGGACAGTATTTACCGAAAGCCTTGCCGAAAGAAGTTTCTTTCTGTTAAATAGATGAAAATGTCAAAAAGAACAATGTATCACTTAGATCAGGAAGACTTTAGTCTAAGAAGTCAGAAGCCATTTTTTCACAGAGTGATTAAAACTCCTGTGGTACTTTAAAGCAAAAGCACTGTTACTATGGTATGCTCATAACGTCTACAGATGAATGTTGCTTCCCGACGAGAAACTTTTTGACATTGAAGAGTCTTTCAACCATTAGAATGACCGTGGACACACAAGGGATGTCCAAGAGGCCAAAGAAAAGAAAATTGTGTGCAAAGAGCTCATCCTTCGGCTTCCTTAATGGTCTAGAGGGGTTGTAAGGTATCAAGACATCTGAGAAATTCATTTTTGTGAGAAAGGTGGGAAAACCACTGTAAAGGCTAGCAAGACACTACCTTATAATCAACAGACGTCTCTAAACGTAAAACTGTTCAATGGTAACGGTTGGGCTTTTCAACAAGGTACTGCTTCTGTTTATAAGGTGAAGACGACAAAGAATATGCCGGACTTCATAAAACACAGTGACCTTCTAGCCATCAATATTTCAATCTATTCGATTATAAGTTGTGGTTAGTATTGGAGGTAAAAGTGTTGTGAAGATGGCATTCCAATTTGAAGAGTCTTCAGCGTTCTTAAAAGAAATCGATGATGAAAATTCCCATGGAAGTAAAGCGTGCTTCGATAGATGAGTGGCTAAAAAGACTTAAAACTTGCGTAAAGTCAAAAGGTTATCAATTTAAATAAAATATTCATAATTTTAAATTTAAAAGTAGATTAAAATTTTAAAAGATTTAGAATTACAAATAAATCAAATGCAAATATAAAGCAAAATATTAAAGTTTATAATACAAAGCTTTTCATTTTAACTAATTTAATATTGTATCAGAAATTATGGCAATACTAGGTATTTATTTTAAAAGCGTTTTTGAAGTATCTCATCGTAATTTTTTTGTATTGTATTATTCTCAACAGAATGATATATTTTTTTAATGTGCATGATTTCATGTTCATTATCATGCATCTTTCAGCACTTTTTCTTTAATTTAGTTGCATTCATTCGATAACTGTTATCACAATGTCAGAAATTAGCTTATAGCAGTATTTCTCAAACTGTGGGACGCGCCCCCTAAGGGGGCTTGGTAACTACGAGGGGGGCGCCAGCATATGAAAAGTCGAAAACAAAAGATCATTTAAAAATTATTAATTTACTGAAAGAGTAAACAAACAAGATACATTCTGACATAATAAGAAATAGATTACATATTTACACTGATTTAATATACTTGTAATGTATCAGTCCTGCAAAATGTATTTTATAATTAATTTAACGCGATACTAAGTTAAGAACAAGTTTAATAATATTAACAGTGACCACATGGGCAAGTCGTATATAGAATTACATACAAAGATAAACACTTATCTTGATAATTTTTGTAGGGTTTATAATTAATTCCGTAACTGCCAATTAAAAGTTACGCGATTCGCTCCCCAATGTCACTGCTTTCCATGTGATGTATTTGGGGGGGGGGGCGGGGATAAAAGAAATAAATAAGAAAAACCTCTGAAATAAGTAATTCCTTCGTAAACACTGTCAAAGTCCTTTTATTGCATTCCAAAACCTTCGGAATAATTTAATAGGTAGCAGTGCACAGAAAAGTTCGCACTTTGGAGAGACGTATATATACGTCCGGCGCAATTAAGGTTTGACTGAGTGGAACGTTTATACACGCCAGTGGCACTTAAGAGGTTCAAGTCGTATTGAAGCTTTGGCATCCAAGTATAGTACTATTGAATTCCATTATGGTTATGTCTGAAGGGAGGCGCGATGAAAAATATGATTGAAAATTGGGTCGCAAGTAATGAAAGTTTCAGAAACACTGGCTTATTGATATGTATTCCAAATATATTAAGTTGCTCTCTATATAACAATTAACAGTTGTAAGAAAGGTCGATGCTGTGTGTGTGATTAAGTACAAATACAGAGCAATTTCAAAATTTCATTGTTTTTGAATTATAAATTTATACACTTGAAGAAAAATATGTTTTCTAATACATTATCATGAATATGTTTAAAGAGATGGTAATTTAATGCTAAAATAGTGGTTTTTTGCTAGAATATATTAAGTTTTTATTTTAACAATTTCAATATGTTTAAGAAATAATATATATTGTATCTATAATACAAATGAAAATAAAATTAAAATTAAAAATATATATTATAAATATTGTATTAAGAATGTTGCAACATCTTAGGAATTTCAATTTTAAAAAAATATTAAAAAATTTATTCCAGATAAACGTCTGGTTAGTTGCATTTAATTTTTACTATTTTTTTAAAAATAAGTTCTTCCACCTTTATTGATTTACTTTACCAAGACCCTACGCATTCATCAGGTAAACTCAAAAGTAGATTGGAAAGACGGAAATTTAATTTTGAGTCCGAGATCGTGTTCTGATTTAAAAAATTGAAAAAAAAGCGTAAGTTTTCAAAATAGTGAGAGGAGATCTATCATTTCGTTTATAAATTTGTTCACCCGAAGAATAAAAGAATTGGTAAGTGAAGTACACCTTAAACTTTCTAAAAAAAGTATCTTTCCCCTGTTTTCTTGCTTGCGTAATAAACGCAAGAAAAACGAGAAGTTTGGAAAAAAAGGTCAATTTGGTAAGCAATTAAATATTTCTGACAGTAATTTTTTTTTTCTTTTTGAAAAACTCGATTCTCACTTTCATTTCAACTCATGCAAATATATCATAGTTATGGAATAAAAGTTCTTGATCTGAGAGAATTTGTAGAATATTATCGAAAAAAGTACAGTACAGTATCGAAAAAAGTACAGTACAGTATCGAAAAAAGTACAGTCAGTTGTACTATTCAGTACAACTGACTAGTTGCATAAAATGTATTTCTTTCTTTTTGATAAGGCACTCTTTTGGATTAAATTAAAATTTTCTTGACAATTTTTATAGCAAAAGTCAAATTTTTGAAACCAAGAAATATATTTTAATAGCTTTTACTTGAAATATATATATATGCATACATATACTAGCTAGTATACCCATTCTTTGCACTAGGGAATTGAAAAAAGTATAGTATTTGAGATGGAAGGATAAAAAAAATATGACTCAAATTTTAAAATTATATTTTGGAATTATTAGACAGATAAACCGCAGCATACCGATATCAAATTAATGTACCTATAGCTACAATAAAAATGTACTATTACAATTAAAGCAATTCTTAACTTAAAATCTTAATAACATATAAATCGAAACAATTTATATCAGCATAAGTCGCTTCGTCAAAATATCGCTGCTTAAGCTAAAATTTTAAGCAGACACCGTTGTCAAATTAGCAAAAATAACATTATATTATTGAAAGAACAGATTTTTTTTTAAAAAAAATTATTCGTTTAACTATTTGAATTACATCTGAAAGAACAAAGTAATAGATAAATACATCAATAAATAATTGAAATTTCAATAAAAATATCTAACATACCTTGAAAAAAGCTGCATGCAACATAAAGTTTCGCTAATGAGAAAGGTGTTATGACATATCGTCAAAGCTATAGAAAATCGCCCCTAAAAATTGAGTTTTTTTAAAAAAAAATCTAAACTGAGCGTAAAACAATCTCTTTTGAAGTGCTCACCATCATGACCCACAATTTCGACGTGACAAACTTCACGCGTCTGAGTCCTTCTATTTTTGGCTTACATCACAAAATCAAAAAATTTTTTTCTTCATTAGTGTTGATAATTTGAAACACTCATGGAAATTTAAATGTTGCTTAATTGAAAAGTGTCACCTAATTTTGTAAACGTTTTTAAAGCATAAACGAAAATGGTTTTCTCTATTTAGCGACTCTTCGCATACACACGCAAATGCTTCCTTAAGCACAAAGGGCATACAAAACTTTAATCCAAAAATATTTTTTGAAATCTCTATTTTTTCTTTTTGGTGGACATATACTTATGGCTCCTTTGAAAAAGCAGGGAAGATCCCTACAAAATTTTGGAGCAGTATGATCATTGGTGTAGATTTGTATAAATTACAAATAAATAAATACACAAATATAACTGATATATATAATTTATGCAATTAAATCATGAAAGTAATTATTTAACTATATTTAATGTTATGTATAAATACGCGGAATGTATATAAATAATCTGGTATATAATTTAGCAGTCACCTTTCCGTTTTCCTGGGTATTTTATGATGTTGCCGGACTATATATTCCTTTTAAGTTACTCTAGTTTCTGTCTTAGCATTACCCTTCCAAATGTATTGAAAAGCAGTCCGATAGCCTTCATCTCTTGAATAGAAAAGGATATGACTTGAATTTTTAAAATGGAGTTATAGTTATCATTTATGTTCATGTAACCATTTTCCTCTAATTTGGGGTCGAATACCGTAAAACCCATTTTTTGCCTATCTCAGCTCAGCAGAAGGAACATGGTTATCAATTCTCACATTTGTAGATCTACTTCAAGAAAGAGGAATTTTTTTATCAATAACGTCCTTTCCCGTCCCGCTAATAGTAGGTTTCCCCAAAACCTACTATTAGCGGATATCTACTCAACAAAAGAAACATACTTGCCGAATTTTAAGTCTGTAAGTCTAACTTACAGGAATTTCTTTTATTTTTAACGCCTCCTTAACCCCCCTCCGCCTTCCTTGGGAGTTGATTTCCACAAAAAGCTTACTTAGCGGATCTGTATTCAATAAAGTAAATATGCTTACCAAATTTTGTCTGTAGGACTTAAAGTTTAAAAAGACTAATTTCTTTTATCTATAATATCAACTTAACCTCCTTTTGGGGGCGGATCTCCCAAAACTCTTCTTAGTTGGTCTCTGTTCAATAAAAATTATATTTACCAAATTTCAACGCTGTAGATCTAATAGTTCAGAAACAGGAGTTTGTTAACATAATTTCAGGATTTTCTAACTCTCCGACAACCCCCTTTTTTCAATTTTCACAAAACCAGATCTAAGTGAACCTCAACTCAACAGAAAAATTCTACTTACCAAATTTCATGAGTGTAGGTCTAATAGTTGGGAAACGAAATTTTTAAAATCTGTTACACCCCCATGTACACATTTGGAAGTCAATTTTCGTAAAACTTATTCTTAATGGGTCCTTTTTCAACAACAACAACAACGAAAAAACATGTTTACCAAATTTTAAGTCTGTTGATCTAGAAGTTCGAAAGAAAAAGTTCGAAGTTCTTGTATATATCTCCGCCTCAACCCTTCCTTGAGCTGGAATTTCTCAAATTCCGTTCTTAGCGGATCTCAACTTAAGAAAAGAAACTTGCCTGTAATATTTCAAATTTGTAGATGTTAGAGTTCTGGAGATTTCGTGATGAGTAAGTCCCTTTTATCCTTTATATATATAGATTTAAAATTAGTTACATAAGGATGTCTCTACAGTGAGTTTTGCGCACCTATAAATTTATCCATCACAGGAATAAAAACAATGGCATGAAATGATTGTAGAAGAAAAGAAGACCGAAGTCAACTGAAAGTAAATTTTTCTGAATTCCCAGTAGAAAATAGAATGGATATAGCAGTAGAAAATTTCCAAGGCTATGGGAAGGAAATATTCCGACGATATGATTGCACAAGATATCCAATTACTTGTGGAAGAAGAAATTGATTAAAACATATTTGATAGAACTGACATTCGGAATTTGTGATCTCAGAGGTTGGTAATACACGTGAAAACGAAGACGTTAAAGAGTTTATTCCACAAAGGTATAGGTTTAATGGAATAATTAGAGTCATATTTCTTGTACGAAGATCCTTTAAGTGCAAGGGGCACAAAATTTAAAAGAGAACTTTATAAGTTCTTAACCTCATATATAGAAATAGATAAAGATCTTTTAACTAAAACAAATAATCTAAATTAGCGAAGTTTTTGCAAAATGTAAAGCATGGATTTGAAGATAATGCGGAAAAATGCTCAGAGGATATGGATATTTTGCAAAAAATAAAACGGCTTTGTTTAAGGTATCCGACAAATTTCGGAACCGTGATTTTGCAAAAGCGCATAAATAGATAATTTTCATGATATTTAGTGTCACTTAGATTAGAATACATGCATACAACTGTTTTAAGGACATTTTGACAAAAAGTTTATTTAAATGCAATATTTTGGCAAAAAATTAACTTAGAATAATTGTTTTTCAAAATGTTCTCCATTTGTGAAAAATGCTTCTATTATAATAATATTTTGCCCATATATAGCTCAGACTTCTTTGCAGAGGTTCAACTAGAATTTTTGAAATACATAACTTAGAAGTAGGTTTATCCATATTTTACAACTACAGAGGGGAGCAATTTTAAGAAAAAAACGCCGATAATTATTTCAATGGGTTGTAACTCTGAAAATAATGTCAATTTTTCAAATATCATAGTTGAGCCTCTGTAAATAGGTCTGAGCTATATACAGGCAAAATATTATTATAATAAAAGCAATTTTCACAAAAGGCGAACATTTTGAAAAAAGATTATTCTAAGTTAATTTTTTGCCGAAACATTGTATTTAAATAATTTGTTTTTGCACAAATGTCCTTAAAATAATTTTATACATGTAGTCTAATCTAAGTGACACTAAATATCATGAAAATTACCCATTTATGCGCTTTTTTAAAATCACGGTTCCGAACGTAGTCGAGTACCTTATTAGTCTTAATAATGGAAAAGGGGAAGATCATTGTTTTTTATTAATATAAATATATATTACTTCATAAAAAAAACTTCAATGAAACTTATCTTGATTATGAAAATATAATAGGTTCTTTTTTTTAAATTTTGGAGCCTAACCCCATTTTTTGCATTAATTTTTTGTTCCGTATAACACAGATTTGTATAACATGACAAGTATTTTGAACGTAATTACCATGTTACACGGGACTAAACTTGAACAAGGGAAAGAAAGCCGAATTGAAATTTCAATAGGAAAATGAACTGAATTAGACTAAAGCGTCTTTATAGAAATAGCTTGAAACCATCAAATGTGAGACATGGCTAGTAATATTCATAAATGTTATAGTGTTTTGAAGTATTTTTAACCATCCCCCCCGGGGGGGGGGTTATATATATAAAATTTGATTATTTTCTAATATTTAGTTATAATGATGAAATGACTTCCACTACTATAATTTATATACTCGTACCTCTAGACTGGAAAATAACATACTACAAATAATATTTTAACGATTTCTTCAACACGAAAGCAAAAACGAACGATTGAAAAGAAATAGTATTTTCAGTAGTAAGGGGAGTTTAAGTTTACATTCTGAAACTAAAAGTAATGCGTCTTTCGCCATGTCCAATCGATTGCAGTGACAGTTTTATCATTAACTATTCTTTTCCGACCAACACAGTTGTAATTCCCTTACAGAGTTCTGAAATTGTTGATTCCGAATGTGCTCAATTGAGAGGAAAAAAATTTTTATTAAACAGCAAGGGTGTTACAAGATACGATTGTAAGAGTAATTATTGATTTCTTTTACTACGTTCTAATCGTTATTCATTTTCTCCAAATCACTTAAGGTACCTCATTACAGTGTAAAGTACTTCTTCTTTGAGACAAACTATTGGTTTTATTGTCTTTTAGATATGCAAATGAACTTGTTCCAATTTAAATAATAATTCTAACAAGTAAAGATAATAATTCTTAATTATCGAATTTTTTTGCGATTGAAGGATTTAGTTCTTTAATAAATTTTTTTCATTTCATTTACATGCAAATTAAAAAAAGAATTATATATATTGGGTTTCAAGATAAAAATCATATTAAGTTGCTTAATGTCAATGCAAAATATTTTTAAATTCAAGGAATATTTTTTACTCAAGTTCATATTTAAAATATTTTGCTATTAAACAAATATTTCGAATGGTTTAACTATTATTGTCCTAATTGAGTAGTAGATAACTATCAGATATCATTTATTGTTATGATCACTAATGAGTACCATATGACTTTAGCATTCTATTTTTTTCTTTCATTTTATTATATCTTTGTAATGGATCTATTCGCGTACCTTCTTCTAATCCTCTCGGGAAATCTTTGGGCTATCATTCGCGATTATTCACAACCAACCCTTTTGAAGAAGAAACCGTAAAATTCAAATTATGTCTACTATATATAGTCAAGGTTTTATAGCTAGCACGCGGAGAAGGAAATAGAGAAAGCCAGAAGTCAGGTGATATTACTACTGATCAGGTATCAACCAAATTCATAGTTCAAATTCAAATATTTAATTGGTGAAAGAATTAAAGTGACGATTAGTCACTAAATTTAAATTAGTGTTAAATCAATTGAGATAAATCAATTGAGATAGTAAAATTAATCCTAAAATAAAGTGGTCGAATCTTTAGACGAGCAAGAGAGAGGGACAATTCCCTCACATCCTTACTATTTTTGGATTGGAAAAAATAATCAGTAAAACATATTGTTGTGAATTAGAGTCATCACAAAATAAATGGTGTGGATTTTTAGTGTAAATTAGGGGAATAATTATAAAGAGCATTTATTATCATATTTTCATTTAATGCCGTTGAAAAATATTGTAATTTCTTTATTATTCAAAATTATTGTTAATAAGAAAAAGAAAGCTACATAGATATATAAAACAAACACCCCCGGGATAAAAAAAAATCGGTAGTTTAAATAATAAATATTTTTAAAAAAATAACATTTATACAGTTTTTAGATCCCATTTCTCGCCCTATTGTAGTTTGGGGTTTTTGTGGGTTTCCTAAAAGTATTTAAAAAGCACATAAATGGAAAATTTACATGATATTTAGCATTTTAGTTAGAATAGTATAAAATTTTTTTAAGGAATTTTGAAAAAAAAAAATTTTTAAATACAATATTTCCAAAAAAATGAACATACAAAAACCCTTTTTTCAAAATTTCCCCTTTTTGTGCAAAATGCTTCTATTATAATAATATTTTTATAACTTCGACCTCTGTACAGATCAACTATAGTGTTGAAAATTTTTATTTTTCAGTTACAACCCATTGAAATAATTATCGGGTTTTTTTTTCTTAAATTTTTTTACTCTGTTGTCGAAACATGAATAAACCCATTCTGTTATATTTTAAAACTACTGGTTGGTCTCTGTCGGGGATCTGAATATACAGGAAAAAAATATTATTATAATAAAGCATTTTTCCAAAAAGGAGCTTTTTAAAATGGGGCATTCTTTTCATTTTTTTTTCAAAAAAAATTTACTTAAATATTTTTTTATTGTAATAATATTCTTAAAAAAAATTTTATAATTTTTTCTAACTGACCCTAAATATCATAAATACATACATTTATACGCTTTTTAAATATCATGGGCCGAATGTAGTCGGATACTTTAAAATTTATAATTTGTATCGTAACCATTTTTCCCTTTTAAAACCCCGGAAAACAATCTTTTAACGTTTTCATTTGAAAACCGCTTTCTGTAAAGAAGATGGGAAAAAAAAATTAGAAAGTTAAGAAATTAGATGCGTTAGTCGTTGACTAGGCGCGATAATGATTGAAAGCTGAAAAAGAAGCAAACATAGCGTTAGCAAACGGAGGTCGTATAATTAAGACACACACACAAGTTGAAATATTATCCAAAAATTATTCAAGTATTGAAGAGAAGAGTGCTCAAGAAATAGGACAAGTGTTCTTATTTCTATTATACTTAAAATGATTAAGCTTGATTGCTTCTCGTGTCTGTGGTGATCTTAATTCTTTCCTCTAGTTATTTAAAGCTATTAAGCAAAATAGTAAATAAAAGTGTCTTATAGTTGTTAAAATGGCTGATTTTTATGGAACCCTCCAACACTCGCATTCACCGGGATACGACAGCCTTAAATTATTCTTTTCATGTGAATCTGACATTTGTATCATCTTTCCTTCACGGTTTTATAATCTTAATGTCTAGCGGGTATATCAATTTATATCCAGACAATTAAATTCATTTCCCAATATAACTGTAAAGAATACTGATGAATTTTTGTGTTAGTGATCCTGTGGATTTTATTAATGAAGATTTCCTAGATCCTGGAATTCTCTGAGTCGTTAAATTAAGGTTTGATTGACAAAGTAACAGTGACTTTATTGAAAATTAATTCTTTAATTAAGAAGATATTGTTTGTAATTTCCTGAACGCGATGTACAAGCTTATCGTATTAAGTTATCTTTTTATTTAAGTTACATTACTCAACATGGAATTAGAAAATTCCAAGTAAATTAAATTGATATTGAAATTCCCGGGTCAATTCACGATTCAAAAAGCCTTAATTCTCGATACGTAGCATTAATGAATCGTTATATTAAAAAATGGAATTAATTGTTTACGAAATACTTTCACTAAATTGTAGTCTCGAGCAGAAATTAACATCCAGATTCAAAAAAGATTAAAGTTGGTCTCGTAGGCATTGCATAGGCTAAATAGTAATTATTTTGAGAAGTATATTATCAAATAACAGGTTTAATTTGATCAAGAGAACATATTTACTTTGGTTCCTGAGAAGAAAACATTCAGTTAGGATTCAAGTTAAATAATGATTTCCCTCTTATAATAACATCAACAAAGATTCATTATGAGATTTTCATTCTCTTTTTCAATCTTGCGCTTGATTAAAATAAAAATCATTTCGAATTTCAATTTCGCTGTAAAAACATTAAAATGTTGATCTTGAAAATAACAAGAAAGCATTGCTGAACAATGTCCATAAAAAAAATCTCTAACTTTGAAGGAATTGATTTGCATTTTGAATAAAGGAACCAAGAAGTAGGTTTTTTGATCGTAATATTATTTAGATGTTTTTTCTTTTTTCAGGTTAAATTTTGTCTATCGATTCAGAAAATTATAACTTCATTGCTTTCAAAAAGATATTGTTTTTTTTTATATACAATTCTGTAACCCTGCTGGGGTTAATATGTGTGCGTGATCCAATTTAGAAAACCAACCTTTCTTGTAATAAATGACAGGGGCCATTTAAGAAATGTTTTAACAATATTAATGTAAGTTTAAAAATGGATCTAAAAACATAAAACATTTATAAAAATAACAGAAAAACATTCGAAATTAAAATGCCCCTTTACTTTACAATTTGAACATTAATATCTTCCACGAGATTTACAAATGTGATTCTTACAATTGAAACATAACATATTAGTTTTGTTGTCATTGCTTGATAGACAGAGCTAGTACCTTGCCCGTTTGACACACAATGAAGTTTTCTCAGCAGATCCCGATGGTACATTTTCCCTTATTCTCTATTTATTTCACTATTTTTATTGAATCCTCATTTCTTGATAGGTGTGACCTTGCTTCAAGGTGTGAAAAAATGAGTGATTTTCCCAGTTCTTCCAAAAGTAACCCTCATTTAGTCAATTTGTTTTCATTCCATTAACTTTATTTTGAAGTACATACAACAAACGCATTGTACGCAAAAGTATCAAGTCTGTTACAGAATATTATTATGGACCAGCAATTTTTTTTACAATGTGTATGTATTTAAAAGTTGGAAAAGAGTATTCACAGCCCCTTTTCGTTGAATTATAATCTAAGATCATTTATGATTTTTTGTCAAGTCTGTTCCTAGATTTGTCATGATGCAAAAGTGATCATAAGATTAACTATCTTGTTTTTTTGGGATGTGGTTTACAAACGTTGTGCTTTTTTAAAATAAAATAATGAGGCATTTCTTAAGGAAGTTCTGATTTATTTTTTTCGAATTGTAATCCAAAAATAGTCATTTTCTATTTTAGAAGGAGTTGTCCAAAGTTGTAAGATGTGAAAAAACTATAGTATGTAGTATTGTGCCCCGATTACCCATAAGTAAGAATACCCACTGCTTGCATTCCCGGATTTTGTTCCTCCCTTGGACCCTTGCTCTTTTCCTGTGTAAATTTGTGTTTTCAGTATATTCGAAGTTCTACTGTCACATAAAGTCCATACTTTTATCCCATATTTCGATGGTTTACTTCATGTATACTGTTTTAAAGAACATCGGCATCGAAGTCCTACTAATTGTCCATCTACAGTAATACTTTAATTCGGATTATATAATTTTGGTAGAATTTCTGTCTACTTTTTCCCAGATATCTCACACTGTAGCTAATTCATCCAAATTTCTTCTTTCTTGTAGAGTGATTTATTTTCAAAACAAATAACTCTCGATATGGATACAAAATGTTTTGAGGACATTATCACACGAAATACAACCTCGGACAATAAGTTTGGGAATAGTCCTGTAACACAAACGTAGATGAAATATTAAAAGGTTACCTTACTGTCTTTCAAAATAGTCACCTTCCATAATTATACACCCCTGAGATTTGCTATCCATGTCCTGAAACTTTGCAAGATGTCTTGTTTTGGGATAGAGTTCAAAAGCCTCGTCATGTTTCGTTGTATGTCAGGAATATCGTCAAATCTCTTTCGTTTCAAAGCGATCTTGAGTGGTGGGAATAGGAAGAAGTCTGGAGGATTGAGGTATGGCGAGTATGGTGGATTTTCAATTTGTACCAACCTCTTTTTTGCCAGGAACTTTTTGACGATATTGCCTGTGTATGGGTGAGCATTGTCGCGAACAAAAAACCCTGACCCTTGTTGTGCTTAATGGGGTCGTACCTTACATTTTCCCAAGTTTTTCTCATTCCTAAGTACTGGGTAACGAGTTATTGCGCTGATTCACGGTTAATCTGCAGTTCATCAGCTATCTTGTGCACAGTTAATCAATGATCTTTTGTGATTGATTTCCGCACGTTTTCAATATTTTCGTCAATGACGTAGGTCAACGGTCTTCTGCTACGGGTTTTGTCAGAATCATTTTCCCGACCTTCTACAAATTTGGCGAAACAATCGTACACACACTTCATGGAAAGTGCTTGATCTTCATGAATACGTACCAGTATATATAAGTTCTTTCGATGTCTTGACAAGCTTAGAAGAAAACTTTAAATTGATCTTCTTGTGCCTTCATTTTCCTGTTCTTAATTAAGAACCAACACACTGAAAAGAACTTAGTAAAACAAGTATTACATGGAACACAAACGACACTCAAATTTACAATGGTGGGGGCAGTTAGTCAAAACCTGCGACTACGCATGTGCAGCGTTTTGTTTGGCCAGTGTTGCCAGATCGGCCGTTCTGTGACTTCATTCACCGAACTTTATCGTCAGAGGTTGTATATTTAGGCAAGTGTTTTTTGTCCCATAAGAGCTTTTTTTATCGATTCTCCATATGATTTATAATTACCAACTAACAATTACAATCCGATATATGTTTGAAAATTTTCACTTTCGATATTTTTCCACTTTTTTTCGTAAATCTTTCCTCCTACAATATCGTTTTCAATTGTAGAACTGAATACTACCTCAAATGCGCTTTTTACGTTACGTATCTTTCCGTTGCCTATCTTGCGACCTCCATGGAGTAGTTCTTAAAATAATAGCAGCTGTTGATCAGAGAAACTAATGCTATTTTTTTTTTAATTATTTCTAAGAAAAGTAAATATGTAGGAGTAAAAATAAATAATTTTTTGCATTGGGTCACATTGATCCGAGCGATACATTAGGTATAAATTGAAAAATATTCCTTTGAAATACAATTAAACATAAATCCTTCTAGGAGTACACTTCTTAGATTTTTTACCAACGATGTGTGGCAAAAAGTTTCATGAAAATGTCTTTGCACTATATTTTATTTTTAGAACGTATACATTCTATTTTGGTTCATATAGACCCGAACAGAACAGCAGAGCTATTGATTGTAATAAATGTATATGCATATTACAAATTTTTACATCTCTCGAATTAAAAAAAAAATTTGTGGATCATTAATCTTTGTTGTGTTTTTTTTCCTCTCGAAATCATAATTCTCTGTTGTTTAATTTCGAGAGAAATTATAATATTTAGGAATGTATGAGTGTAAAAAACAACTAAGGTATATTTTCAAATTCAGTTAAATAATTATAAGAGAATTAAAATTTCAAAACCATAAAAGGAAACACGGACAATTTTGTGTAGTCACGCTCTTTGCTAAAGTTATAGATACTTTTTTGCTACACGAGAGCACAAAACTTAAGAAACGTCCCTGATTTTGCCTTAATTCCCTGAAAATAACAACTGAAAGAGCTAAAATTCATGCTAAGGAGGCAGAATGTTGTACTCAAATGATAAAAGCTTATCAGCAAAAATTAAAAAGTAAGCTAATAGTTTGGATAGTAGGGAAATAATCAGATAATTGTTACCCGGTCAAGAGGAAAATCAATAAAACAAACCAACAATAAAGAGTATGTTTTGATCTAATAGCTCGGGTTATGTAACATCATCAGCTCATATTCAACATCATATTATCCAACAGAACTTGAGGTAAGAGCTCCCTCCTCAATGAGCATCTGTTTTAGTTGTCTTCTTTTCTCTGGAAGATACGATAGTGGTAGGCATTTCCACGAAGCATCTCGCACATGTTCAGTGAACTTTTAGCCATGATCCATTTAAAACATATCTTCATTTATCAGAAGCTTCTGAAAAGCAGGAAATCTGTGGGAATGGTACTGTGTGATTTAAAAACTAAGACTGAACCAATGGCTCTCCGAAATAGACTCATAGGGAAGGATAACTTCATAACATCAACAATCTTCAATAAGTTTACTTCTATCAAAATGTGGTGCTTCGTTCGCTCGTTTGCAAATATGCTTGCACATATACAAGCCACAAGCCAGGGTCATCTTAAATGTCTATTTTCTTGGTGTCGAGTGATGAAAGCATGTTACTCTCTCTTTCCATATTAACGGGAGCCTATAATCATTTGTCAGACTAAAACGACTTTCAACAACGAACAGGACTTGACTCCTATCCTCTAGAAACTGGGCCAGGAGTATTATATATTCAAATAATGTCGTTATAATGTCAAATTCTTGGGCAACATTCGTCAAATTGCACTCTTCTCAAGATTACCGATCATTTTTGTGTAAAGATAGTCCTTATCACCAAATTGCCAGTAGATTTTTCTTCCACTTATAGTGAATGTTTTGAAATGGGTCTCTCCATCTTCTTTCTCAAGTTTCTTTGCACTGCAGTCACACTTATTCCACGCGTTTGGCATACTCTCACATCATTTCTGAAGTCCTGCTCTTGATATTTGCATACGCATAATTTTTCTATTGAGTTCGCCTTTCATTATACTGACCATAAAGTGCACTTTCTTTTGATTTTTTTTGGTTATATGTGTTGAAAAATGTGTTTTTAAGTTTTGCACATTTGTATAGGAATAATAATTACGAAATGTGATATATTCTGATTGTGATAATGTATTCAATCCAGAATTATTGGCAAGTATACTCTAGATATGAAAAAAAAAAAAAAAAAATGTTCTTGTTTAAATTTGTGGTTTTCATGAAAACTGTATTTTTCGTAAAGTATTAGCACCCTACAATGAATTTCATAAAGATATACTTAGTTTATCTTTATAAGCAATAAAATGTAATTCACAGATCCGAGAATAAATTAATATATCAAGCTATTCATCCACTCTTCTCAAATATATGCACCTCTGTTCACACATTCTAAACTATTCATTTATTCTTGACAAATTCATTTTTTTACTCTAGCATTCATCCATTGCTGAATTAGGGCTTTTATGTGATAATCTACTTTCGAAAGTAGATCACGCAGCTATCAGAAAAATGACATCATTTTCTACATTTACCGACAATATCCCATTTAGCTAAAATTTCTGCTTTATGTGCACATATTTTACATGCGTAAAAATTAGATTACATGTATTTATTTACTTTGAACTATTCTAGCATTGAAGATTAAATTGAAAAAAAAAGATTAAATAAGTTCTGCAACAATGTTTTTAAATGGTTAAGAACAAAGAAATCGCATAGAATTCATATTTCCGGTTTGTAATCTCTAAAAAATTGTGATGTTCATAATTTTTAAAAATAAACCAAGAATCTGAAAATTATTTAAATATATTTTTTTTTCGTTTTAAGCATCATTTTAATGAAATTCTTCTTTGAGTTCAGGTGAAATAAATATCGATTCAACCAGATTTTCTTAAAACAGAGTAAACAACCGGTTTTGCTCATTTTCTTGGGAAAACATATTCTAACTAATAGAAAATGCCGTTTCACAAAGATACGTATTTAATATATTCCATAAGTCCAAAATATACTTAAGATGACAATAGAAAAAGAATTTTAGATTTTAATGCGAACCTGGAGAAATCTTTTACATTTTTAACGAATGTCCCTTTTTCCGTTTCTATGAACAGGTTTTTCCAGAAACTTTCTGTATATATTAAATTTCTACACCACTTTTAGAAATGAAAAAACTGATATATTCCGTAAGTTCAATTTTTCGTGTGAATTATTTTTCGATATAAAGATGTTTTTTAGTTCATGTCCCTTTTCCAGCAAGAAACAAATTACTTTACGTTAAATTCTACTTTTTTTCCGTTCAGAAAATGTGAGATTATTTTTTTAAAAGAACTGTAACAGACCTTTTGAGATACTTTTTGAGAAAGTGAAGCTACAAACTGAAAAAAACCAAGAAAAATTTTGAAATTAAATTTTTGTGCAATTTTAATGTTTAAAGAAAATAAATCACAAAAAAAATCTCTAGATTAAAAACGTTTAAAAATATCCAGCTTAAAAATAATGTCCCAAAAAAATATAAATGGTATAAAGCTAAATCTCAGTGAAGTTGTTGCCATTGAGGAGTGGTCATGGCCGTGAACTCCCACTCGGTGGTGTTGTCGAATTGTGGACACACACACACACACACACACACACACACACACACACACACACACACACACACACACACAACACACACACACACACACACACAACACACACACACACACACACACACACACACACACACACACACACACACACACACACACACACACACACACACACACACACACACACACACAACACACACACACACACACTATCATCTTCCTAGACCATCATATTGCTTTAGATGGAGGATCTTGCCTAATCTAAGTCCAATCATGTTACCTAATCTGATTAATGCGTTGAATATCTTCTCTCATGAACAGCTCTATCAAGAAACCATATTATGACAGGAAACGTTGTCATCTACATATGAACATAAATTGTGAACCCAGAGTACCTCTAAAAAGACCCATACGAGGAAGATGAGTCTAGTATAATAGAGAACACCAATGACAGAGCCTTGTATGTGTAGAGATAATTCAGGACCTTTATCGATTTTTGGAAATTAACTTTTCAATGTGTAACAATATAATACGTGTTCTCAAGTGAAAATTATTCCTGATTGTAGTCTTTTAAACATATTAATTGGTAAATAAGAGTTTACACACACATTTGACAAAAAACAACTGAATTGGATGGGGTTGCCCACAAAGGTTTTTAAGCTGTAGAGAGTAATGTCACACTTTATTATGAAAAGTCCGATTTATCTTAGTCCATAGTAGGAGTTCCGTGGCTGGAGATAACTTGTTCAAATGATGCTCGAAATCAGTTAAATTTGCTAAATGATAAATATGAATAAAGCATGCAGTCCTCACTTATTGCTTGATGGAAGGTAGAACAACGAACTTATAAATGTCGCCTTTGTCAGTTTATTATGCATCATATTTATGAGATCAATCACCAATTACTCTCGAGTAGTTTTAGAGATATAGTAATTGACTCTACTTAGTCAATTTAAAAGAAATCTCTTAATTGTTAATTAAGGTATCCGACTACCCTAAAATCATGATTTTTTTCAAAAATTGACAAATTTATTTATGAATTTATTTTATAGGCCATCATATTACATCAAAATTGAAAAATTGAGAATTTTCTCATAAAATTTTTGTACAGAGTGGGCCCCGTTTATGTAATTTTTTGTACATTTTTACCAGTTTTTTCTCATTTTAATAATAATAAGCTTTTTTACTGCTTTCATTCTTAGGATTTTATCCTTTAAATATACTATATAAATCTATAAATCACAAAAAAATCCCCATATTTCCGTTTTTTCAAAAAAAAGTTGTCGCAAGTAGTCGGATACCTTAAATAGAGAAATGTACGTTTATATATTCCTGAACTTTAGTAAACAATTAGTAAACCTAGAAGTTTTCAAATTAGTTTACCTTGGGGAATAATAATACTTTAAATAATAAAGCGGGACAATTATTTATAATGAAAAAGGGAAAAGGAATGGTAATACATTTGCTTAATTTTGTATGATAATTAAAATTTTTCGCTTTTTACATAGTTTTCATACTCATTTCAAATATAAAGTTAAATTTAAAAAACATAAAAAAATATTAACGAAATTAAACGATAACATCTACACAATTTCTTAAAACTGTTTAAAATATTTCCCTTCGTACATATTTAAAATATGAAACAATTCCAAGTTTTATGTTAACTATAGAAAAAAAAATTGTGAATGAAGACGAAATATATTTTCTATAAAGTCTTGGAAATTGAAATAACTGTAATATCCATATTTATTTTAATATTTTGAATTTCCTCGTTAAATTTCGTATAATATGTCCTTTCGATTTCGTGACATTCAAATTCAGCGAAAATTCTTTTGTGCTCCAGAATGAAAATCCTCATGTTACTTCGTATTTCTCTCTTTTGCATTTGATAACTTACTATAAAAGAAGATATATTTTTTAGAGAATATACGACAATCTATAGCAAATTGAACTTACGAATTTGGATTATCATAAAGGCATATAGCCGGAACATATTTTTTTCCCTACGGCAATTGGAAAGAAATTTGCATTTGCGAGAAAAGGTATTAAATTGCTCTGCCATTTTCTTCATTTTTGAAATAAAACGAAATAGGTATTCTTCTTCATCTGATATCATATTTGGAGCATTTGTGGCTTTGGTGTATTTTCAGAAAATATTCAGTATACTCGATCTAATAAAAAGATATGGCAGCCCCTCTGTTAAAATATAAAGTAAATAAACGTTTTTTTTTTTAGTTATAATACATATATATATATATATATATATACATACAAATACAACTGCACACTCACATATACATTTATGCACACATACATATAATTAATAATCATGTACTAAATTGCCATAATTCTAAGAAAAGAAAACAATAAATAGAAATTTTACAAACCAGTATAGTTTGAAAGTAAGGTAGCCTCAGTAGTGTAATAGACTTAGAATTTTAAATTGTTAAATTTCTCTAAGCCTTAGGAATTTAGATGGTAAAATAAAAAAAATAGTTTTAAATCCAGCCAGCCTTCCTCTATATTTGCCTATACCGTTGAACAGCTAGGAAAAGAAATAGTTTAAGAATAATATTCCTTTAATATTAATGATAATATTCAAAGAACTCAAAGAATAATTCTAAAATCACTTAAACTAAGTCACCAATACCAAATATCAAGTAAAAAATCCCGAGGAAAAAATACGTCTACATACCTAAGCCAGAAAATTTAATATCTAAATAAAATAGTATTTTTAAGACGACAATTTAATAGCGAAATAGCACGTCATGATGTCAGAGTTGGTTTCTAAAGACCTCCATATACATATACATACATAAACCGGGTGTCCATAATTAAACTTGAAACTTTCCAGCAGTCTGTAGCAAAAACTATGCAGCAGAATTGCATTAAAATTGGTAATGGCAGAATGAAAGGATGGAATTTTATCTAGGGAAAAAAGCAATGAGCTTCAAAAACTACCCCTAGGAAGAGCGTATCATACTTTTATTGAAACCACATAAAAAAATCTACAAAACGTTTACAAAACATGCTCGATATGTTTTCCACTATTGTCTGCAACCATCTGGAAGAGTAAAATCGCATGTTCAAATGTTGAAAGGAGCATGAACCGGAAAATGTTATGCACATGGCGTTGTATGCTTTCTTTCAGATTGAATAGAGAAGTGGTGGGATAACGTTAGAACATGGCCTTGAGGTTTCCTCACAACCAAAAGTAGTAACGATTCAAGTCGGGGGATCTAGGAGGCCAAGGTGTAGGAAAGTGCCAGCTCACTGTGGTTGTATCCCACCGCCTTATCTGAAGAGCCGGAATAATGGATTGCTTTAATAATGAAGAGTACCTTTGACTGGTGACGATGCATGTTATGACGGAACTTTCACCCATTTTTCTTTTAAGGTATCCGACTACGTTCGGAACCGTGATTTTGCAAAAGCGTATAAATAGATAATATTTATGATACTTAGTGTCACTTAGATTAAAAAATGTATATAAAATTGTTTTAAGAATAGTTTTACATTAAAAAATTATTTAAGTACAATATTTTGACAAAAAATGAACATAGAATGACCCATTTTCAAAATGTTCTCCTTTTGTGAAAAATGCATCTATTATAATAATATTTTGCTTGTCTATAGCTCAGACCTCTGTACAGAGGCTCAACTAGAATTTTTGAAATATATAACTTAGAAGTGGGTTTATCCATGTTTTACGACAACAGAGGGGAGCAATTTTAAGAAAAAAAACGCCAATAATTATTTAAACTGGTGGTAACTCTGAAAATAATGTGAATTTTTCAAAAATTCTAGTTGAGCCTCTGTAGAGATGTCTGAGCTATATACAAGCAAAATATTATCATAATAGAAGCATTTTTCACAAAAGGAGAACATTTTGAAAAAATATTATTCTAAGTTAATTTTTTGCCGAAATATTGTATTAAAATAATTTTTTTTTTCAAAATGTCCTTAAAACAAATTTATACCTGCATTCTAATCTAAGTGACACTAAGTATCATGACAATTATCCATTAATGCGCTTTTTTAAAATCATTGTTCCGAACGTAGTCGGATACCTTAACAGTCCTTTTGGGGTTTTTTGGGGCCAGAGAGAATGGCAATTCTTTCTAACCAACTCGAGAAGAAGAACGTAATTATGCAAATTAGGAATCATATATATAATAGAAGTTAAGCGTTCGCGAGGTGGCTATGTGAGGTCTATATCCATGTGTGGCTGTGATTAAGATAGCGTTTAGAAGCATACGAAGTTCGAGAATTAACCTACCCGTACCTGTATATTCAAGCTAAAGGTGGATACGAGACCACAAGGATTAGAGCCGGATTAAAGCCACGACAGTTAGGACAAAGAAAGTAGCTGTTTACCTAGGATATAGCGGTAAGCGACTTTGATTAATCCATAAGGAAAGTGCATGTATTAGGGAGATTAAAATTAATCTGTAAAGTTAGATATAGTGGTCAATTACGTGATTATTTGGTAATACGAGTTGTGCCTTCTTATTCCAGATCTGCTTGCTTTGATTATTATTATTGTTGTGTATTGTGATTAAGTTAAGATCTTAATAAACAGATATTAAGATGAATAATATGTCTGGCTCTTCGCTTTTTCTTACAGGAATAGATCGCGTAGATAATGGAGAACAGAGGCACCCACGGGCAGCTGCCTCACAATGTCACAGGCAGCGCTGCACTTTTCGAAAAAAAAAAATCCCGGACCCACAATGAAGGTTGCAATAAAGCCACACCAAAACGTTACATGAGAAGAGTGGATGGAGAATCGATGCGGGTTTGTGCCAGCATAAGCACGGGAATTGTGCATGTTAACCACGCCTCCCAGATGAAAGTGGCCCTCTTCGGTCCACAAAATATTCTATGGATATTCATCCTGGAGCGCAACTCATGCTGGAAAATGCAACGCAAATGTTTGCTGACTCTATTCAGATCATCTGGTAAAAGCTGCTGCACTAGCGGCAGTTCATAAGAATAGTAGTGTAAGACCTTTCGCGCGGAGAATCTTATCCCTTTAACGGGCACACAACTAAAATACAATTTTTTGCGATAATGTACTTGATAAATGTAATGTTCTCAACCTCTATAAACGTTATTTAGTCACAAAAAAATCTAATCGAGGGTTTTTTTCCTGGGTGGTGGCTAGACGTTATAGCTACTGCGCATTTAAGACATTTAACTTACTTTTCAGGACAGAAATAATGAATCATATCACAATAAACCTTTAATGAAAAATTAACATTTATGCTGATAACTATTTTAATTACAATTAAATACGAAGTATAAGTGTAATAAAAGAATAAAAGAATAATTGTCCAAAATGAATATTTAATGAAATATATATATTGAAATTGGTATATATCCACATTTTATACATTACTTAATTTTAGTATAAAAAGTTAGAAATAAAGTAATATTTTTGAGGATTTAAATTTTTGTTATTTCACAAATTTGGTAAGCTATTCACTGTGGAATTTTTTAAAGCAAGTAGGACCAATTGCTTGAAGGCACAGTAGTACGCACAGAAAAGTTATAATGAAAGATTTTCGAACTCAAGAATCTCGTACCACATATTGTAAACTAAGATTTATTTATATTTCCCACCCCGAACATCCGCACGTGATACTAAGTGCTTTTTCTCTAAGAGGAAGAGCGAAAATTTCAAGGTCATTTTTCTGTTCTATGTGGGTATGGGTTATAGCCTCTATGCACATATAAAAGCTTTCCAAACACCTAAATAAAACCTTTTTCTTTTAATTGCACATTTGCTTAATTCATTCAGATGAGAGAAAAGTATACTTGTGACATATCGAAATTTTTTTCAAAGATCATAAATTTTATTTATAGTAATCAAAATACAATTTTTTGATTTACACCGAGAAAAACTGTTTTTAACTACCCATCAGAGGACATGGAATGCAATAAAAGGTGTCATGTTACCATTTGTATTGATTTTTATGCATTTTAGCTTCAATTAACGCTTATGGATAGACTAAATATCCAACACCGGCTTGGAGAAATATTTTTTAATATGTGGCGAGACCTATTAGCTACTGCCCGCTAAATGGTTATGAAAAGTGGAACGAGGTTGGTCAACAGATGCTGCAATACGCCGAACACTAGTACTGCCGATGAGTGTGTGTGTGGTTTGCGATCTGTCTTCGTCCATTTACCTCACTGCAACATCCTCTCCCTGTACTGCAACACAATTTCGTTCCCTTTCTGGCTGAATCCCTAATGTTCTAATCATGTTGCTTCAAATTTTCTAATCATGTTTGTTTGTCCTTGACTTTTATATGGACATTTTCGTAACCGCTACAAAAAATTAAATTTTCGCAAAGCTTTGGCAGCAGAGTTTCTGTTTTGGTGAAACAATTTCACCGGTAAAGCAAGTCCCTGTAGAGTCAACGACATCTTCCTTGATTTGAAAACGAGTATGACTGCGGTTCGTCTCTCGCATTTTTATATCTCGCGAGTTGCTGCTTGCACACATAATTACTATGGTTACATCATTTGCATATTCCAATAGTTACATTGCACAACACACCCTAGTGGAGGTTTGTGAAACTCATTTTTCCCCTCGATAAAATTCCCATCATTTTATTATATCATTACCCAATTTTTATGCAATTCTGCTGTATATTTTTTGCTACAGACTGCTCATAAATTTTAAGTTTAATTATTGACCCCCTTGTATATGCTTGTACTTTAAATTACACATTTATAGTAATTTATTATAACATTAATGATTATTTTTAGCTTAGTTACTGATAGAAAATAATAATTTCATGGAGCAAATAAATGAGGAGAAAATCTTTTATTCCAGTTTAAAAGAAAAATTACATGTAGATACGAACATCTTAAGTAGACCCAAGCATTTCAATTATCTCGTTGAGGCTGTGGCCGCGGTAGACCAGTGGTTAAGGTATCGGATCATGGCAGGCATGTCATGAGTTCGAGCCCAGTACCACTAAAGACCCGCCGTGTAGGGGGAGCGATGCACGTTAAATCTGTCGAGAACTCAAACGCCCTCTCCTTGGTGTGGTAGTTAGGAGAGAGGGGTGCCAGCTCAGCTGTCGTCCTCGTCACTTGTCCATGGTTCAAAATTACCAGGTCCGTTGCCGAAAGCCCTCGTGTAGCTGAACAGTGTGACGTTAATATTCCCTCACTCACTCAATCCCGTTGAGGCTATTAAGAATTGATATTTGAGTTGAATAGGGATGCTAAACACGTCTAAAAGCCAACTTTCTTTATTTTTCCTTATATTACAAGACAGGAAAATATTATTCTTTTTTTAAAGAACAGGGAGAAAGAGATACGAAAATATAGATGAATAAAAAGCAGTTTTTAAAGATTTAAAAAGATGAAGTTGATAGAGAAAAAAAACTTTATCATGCAGTGATGGGCTGCACATAGAAATCATTGAAAAGAGAGGCAAGATGGCAGAAACAGAAATATCTAATGAGTTGCAACCTGAAAATTAAATTTTATTAAGATGAGTTGTTAGAAGTGAAAAATACTTTCAGAAGTAAAGTAGCTGTTTGTCACAGAGAGATCGGTTAAAGTTTCGTCTGTACACACAAACAGTGAAGTTTTCGTTCCTATCTTGAAAACAATAAAACTTCCGGAAAAACGTCAATCATAAACTTGTAAAGAGGCCTTTATTTAGTATAATAAAAAGTTATCTTGAACACAATAATGATTAGAACAAAACCTATAAAATTCTAGATTGTTATAAATTACCAGCACAAGTACGACATAGAAAGAAATAAAAATAAGATCATTTTGTCAGCAGATGTTTTTATTTTCGATGTCCATCAGCTACAATATAGGTCTTGGCAGTTTATTAAATTTCATGTTGTACAATTTGTAATAAATCAGGTGAAACACTAGATCAAACATCAATAAAACGGAGTTTAAGGTTCTGGAGTTTTTGCAGATTAAAAAATTTCCTTTATTTTTAAATTTGTGTAACTAATTCAATGTAAATGCAGACATTTTTACAAATATTCTACAAAACGAATTTAAGTACAGCATGGTTTATATGTACTTTAAAAAGAAGGTTTTTAAGAAAAGAAAGAAATTGTGAGGTTTTTTTTGTATGAAATAATAAAGTGAAAAAAAAAATAACGCACCTCTTTTCTAAATTACAGTAAAAATATTTTTGGAATATTTAGTAAGATTAAGAATTCTAAAAGTTTCCGTATATTTATAAATTATATTTCTTCTAGACATTAACCATATTCATTTTATTACATGGAAATACAATACATTTCAAACTAAGTGAAGCTAGTTTTTGTTAATTAATATTTATCCTTTAACATGCAGTACTTTACCTAACTTTTTAGTTTTGAATTTGTTTCCTGTGTGTGTCAGGGTTTCTTAAGAATAATAGTATACTTTTCACTAATTTTTAACACAAAACTTTTGCTATATAAATTGAATTTGCATTATCTTGGTTGAAAACTTTTTATTGGAAACAAAAAAATCACTTATGTACGAACACTATATCAACTTAACAGTAATGCATTTTCCGTATTAGAAAATACACGCAATTAGTTAATGCTTCGGGAAAATAAATCAAGCCGAATGTTTATGTTTGGCAAAGTTCCCTTCTCAATATTTCTTAGCAAACAAAAAGGAATAGGTAAGAAAAGAAAAAAATGTATTCCATGCCATAGTTACTAAATTGATTATTATGAAATAAATTGTTTTCGCAAAATATAATTTAAATTCTTATTTTTTTACTTCTTTCTTACAATCAAATAAGTTATTGATGCAATAAAATTTATATAAAACTTCTTACTTTTACACTAATATAGATTATACAGTTAAAGTAAATTAACTTCTTCAGAATATTTGAACTATAATTAAGTTTACAAAACTCTTTAAACTCCGCTATTATTTTTCGAGTATTCTCTGTATTTATATGATATTTAGAAGAATTAACAAATATTTATGCTTATTTGTCAATTTGTATTAGAGCCTTTAGTGATAGAATCGTTACCTTTTTTCGTGAGCTTTATGGTGGTGGAACAACGAATTTATATAATTAAATAAGATAACATGCATTTATAGTTTTATTCATTTTAACATCTCTTATTAAATAATATTAATTTCATTTTTAGTGCTAGTTTATGAACGTATTAGTTGTAAATTCGTTCACAGAACAGTTGATATAACTATCTGTTAACAAACTTTGTTAAATACATTATAAAAGTTCCTGCTATAAATCCCGAATTATAGCAGAATTTTGTTAATTTAATATAATGGTAAATAAAAATTATCCATTAAAGGCATTATTACAGAACTTACTGAACAGCCCTATATAATGGCGGATGCATGATACGTTTATGTAAGATCAAAAACCTCGTGTTGGTGAGATGCGGAAGTTTGGGGAATGGGATGCCAAATCAGGGTTCATCCTCGTTACTTGATAATGGAACAAAGTTACAAGGTATGCCACCGACACCCCTCGTGTTATTCGAAGTGTGATGTTAATAAACAATCAGCAAATCTCCTAACTTACCCTTGTAACAAAAGCTCTGGCGTCCCTATAGCTAAGGTTACTAAAAGTGATATTTACTGACTGCTAGCACCACTACGCGGGAGAAACTGTAGAATAATTAGTAAAGGCTATAACTCAGGGTAGTGAATTTAATATCCTTGTTCCCTCTAAATTAACAAACCATTGTTAATAATTATGTGTTAACATTAAAGTTTACCATTTGTGCTTAGTAAATGTAACATATTGACATAATTTTTAAAAATATCCTGTGTTGATCTATTCCGACTTATTATCAATGATAAGAATGATTCACCAATGCAGTTGTACAGAAAATGGTCTATCTTCTAAACATCAATCAGGTGCTTATTCCAGTTTATTGCTCAAAGCATGACCATCTGAAAAAAAAGTTAAAGCATTCAAGGCTCTAACTGGCATTTGCAGTGAGGAATAACCACTGGAAGCAGGCATCTTGTTACTCGCTTCGCAGTACACCCGTAAAATTAAAACCACAGGCCCGATTGTTACTTTTCTTCGATTTAGTCAAAAACTTTGAACAACCGACGACTGGAAATGGTGTAATCTTGAATAAAAATTTTGTTGCAGAAGTAACCTAATCCTTACCTAAAAAATGCGTCTCTTTGAACAAATAAGAGAACATGTGAGGATCAAACAAGATAACCGTAAAATATACTCCGACGGAAGCCTGGTAATCCATTCATCTCTGGTGATAGTTTTTGAATATCAAAGTATACAATAAGCAAAACAGTCAGATAGCGATAACTAAAACTTATGAGTCAGTGAGTGTTTATTAAGGTGTTCCTTTGAAGCTACATGGAAGTTATTATGGACTGAAATCGTAATTTTGAATCTTAGCCAAGACGTGGACTATACCTCCTCTCCAGATTTTCACACCACGCAACAGGAAGACTTCGAGTTTCGACAGATTCAGTGCACCTGAGATCCTCTACACCAGTGATTCCCAAAATGGTCTATGTAAACCCTCTGGGGTCTATAACGACCTGCAAGGGGTCCACGTAAGCGAAAAATAATTTGGGGGTCCTTGAAGTGCAAATGGGTGTCTATAATAGTGGCTTTCCTTAAACCAGATCGTGACTTCAATTATAAAGAAAATTTAATCAAGTGCAAACCAGATTCTATCTATGTAACTGATTTATTTACTAAATTTAATGGGATTAATTTGAAGGTAAAAGCATAAATTATTAAAATAATGACCATTTTAGCGTTTTTTCCAGAAATAAGCTAAGGCAGTATAATATTGGAGAATCCGAATTTTCTCAATTTGTCACCGACAACCTGTTAGGAAGTTTCAATCTAAGTTCAACATTCAATTGCTTTTTATCAGATTTTGAAACTAGGTTTGAGAATGCTTTGACTAAGGCAACACAACATTGGACAACCAATTCATATGGCCTCGTTGAAAAAGAGTTTCCTTATTACAAAAGGCGCCCACCGGAATAGGCATTAACGAAGATCTTAAAGTAAAGTTTAGAAACCGATATAAGCCATTTTGGGTTTAAAAAGATATACTTGTTATTTTGTCCCAAATCATGGAATATCGTGAGGAAGATTTCAATTGTTTTTCTGTTTCAGCATGGTTGCCAATCTCCAAAGCAAAAGAAGAAAGAAAAAATAACTGGTCACTACTAACAGAGGAGATTTAGGGTTAAATCCGACAAAAATTGATACCAAATGGGGAAAATTTGTTATTGAAGCACCAGATTCATCCTTCCCATTAACAGTATTTGTTTGCTGTGGATAGTTGAAGTATATTAATTAAATTAATTAACATGTGCTTCTTAAATTTTAAACACTATACTTCACTACGGGTTAGAAATTTAATTCTTTTAAAGTAAGTAGCTCTATACTAGCTGTCAAAAATACATTTACGTTGATAAATTTGGAAAAATTAAATATTAGGTAAGCAGGGGTCTACCTGAAACCGAAAAACTTGACAAGGGGTCCATGAGACAAAAAAGATTGTGGAAACCTATGCTCTACACGGTGGGTTGTTAATTGAACCTGCAAATAGACAATGCTGGCTACGAATTCGACCATGGTCATTTAACTAGCACCGCTATTAAAAATCATGTCAACCAGAAACTGTTACTTTGTGATTATTATTAAACGATATTTTCCCATATATAAAGTTACTGATCTGTATTATTATCATACCTCAATTGGTATATATCACCCTTCAGCCCTCATCTTGATCCATTATTGATGCCTCTTTCGATTATTATATCGTTGAAAGAAATTTGCTTATGGCTTTTTGTCCAGGTTTTCGGAGCAAGAGTAGGAGGATGCAAGAAATGCTCTTAACTGTAACCTTAGCAAATATTATAATTATTTTCACTAATTGGAAATAAAATAGTAGCTTTAATTACTAGCTATAAGTTGAATAATAAAGTTAAATGTATTCTCATTACACTGTAGCTATTTTTATATAAATAGAATAATAACTTACATATTTTAATAAATAAAAAAAATACATTTTTTAAAAATATTTAAAAAATTGCAATGTTTTAGAAATATTTCGAAATACAAAAAGATATATAATACTAAAATTAGGTACGGCTTAAAAAGTATGATGCATTTTATAATTCTATAAATTTTTATACATCAGATGCTACTATTTTAGAAAATAGCGTGCGCAACACAAAAAATACTTAATATTTATCATAGAATTTTCATACGCTTATGATTTTTAAAATTATAATTATATTTTAAATATTTTATACTTTTCTGAAGCCCCATTTTTTTATAAATAATGTGTAAAAGATTCGAATCATTTAATTTAAATTTAAAAGAATTATACCTGTTTGAAAATTATTTATATTTTGAGACCTCTAGAAAAATTTAACACCCCCTGAGACCTCTTAATGAAAACGGTGAAGCTGACAAGTGAACACATCCTCATACTCACCAAGCTTGCAAAGCATCTAAGTAAGTATGTATTAACATAAATGTTTATTCGTTGTATGTATGTGTTTTATATATAGGAGTATAATAAAATTCGAATGATTTTTTAAAGATAACATTTCATGTTACTTTTTTAAATATCAGAAACAAAAATGAGCTTAGTGACGTATAGCAAATAAATTTCAGATCTGCAGAATTTATATAAGTCTGAAATTTCATGATTCAGACAGAGCACAAATTCTTGAAAAAGTCTTTTTTTATTTGCAGTTATTATTTCTCAGAAATTTAAAACATGAAAAATGAGTGTGAGAGAGAAATACAAGGAAGCACGAAAAACATTCAGAAATTTAACTAAAAATATGTCATTAAAAATAGAAAAAGTAGTTGAATGGAAATGTAGACGATATTTTAGAATATCTATTTAATTATAAAATATTTTATCTGATCCATAGAGTTGTATTTTAAAATATCACTGGAATTTCGTAGCATTTTGTAAAATACATGGAATTTTATAAAGTATTTATAAGATTTACAGAATTAAAATATTGAATAACATGCATGAAATTATAAAATATTCTCTGACGTTTTCTTTTAAATTTTATTTACTTTTTAAATCTTTTTAAAGTATCATCTTTTTTTTTTGCAAAAATACTACATGACTGCAGCATTTTAATTCCAAACCTTTACATTGGAAAATTTTCATACATATACTAGCTGGTATACCCGCTCTTCGCACGGGTGAACTGAAAAATTAAACAATACAGATTGAAGGATAAAGAAGTTTGTAATGAGTTAATTTTACGTGAACTGCAAATTAAACAAAAAAAAAAAGCTTTTTGCATATATCAGCTGAACAAAAAAAGAAAGGAAAAAAACACCTTTGTTAAATTTTAAGTCTGGAGATGTAATAGCTGATAAAAAAGATCTTTTTTATTTATCCCCGTAACTCTCTTGAGGGTCGATTTTCGAAAATACCTTCCTAAGCTGATTACTGCTCAGCAAAAGTAACACATTGTTAAAAGTTTTGTGTAATGAACGTTTAAAATAGTGTAAATAATTTATATATCTGAAAGTGTAATACATTAATATTACTTTCTGTTTTATTTATTTTATGTTAAAATTGTAATATTCGAAAGCAAAGCCGTTTCTTAAATTATAATGGCGATTTGATGAAAAACATAGCGAAATGTTGACGATAGAGTCAAGTTGGCAAATGTCTAGCTACTCACTTTCATAGCTCAAGCTTTATTAGAACTTTGAAAGATCCGCCGTGTAGGGGCGCGATGCACGCGTTAACCCTCTATCTACCGCATTATGATTTACTGCAATTTTTTTTATGTAGTATTTTTTTTTGAATCGCTACATTGAAAATTAAGGGATATACATAAACAAAATACTCCACTTTGGGAAATTTAACCCGTTAGAGCTAATTAATTAAATAAACATATTCAACTGTAAAATTAATTATATACACCGTTCACTTAAAATAAATAGTCAAATCGTTTTCTAAGGTCTTCATTAACATACAAAAACATAAGACACTTAAATTTTGACATTAACTATTTTTTCGGGACAAAAATGATAATCTTTACAATCCACTGAAAACGCCGTCAGTTGAAAACGCAATTTCTGCTACAAAACTATTCGCCTTCCCCGCTCAAATACTCATCATAGAACCTGCACTGCCATACATCTTGGAATAGTGGATTTCAAAGAATATTCCTGCTAACTATTGGCAGAATATTCCTGCTAAGTTAGTGTGGTGTGGTAGTTAGGAGAAGGGGGTGCCAGGTCAGGTGTCGTCCACGTCACTTGACCATGGTTTAAAATTACGTGGTACGTCGCTAAAAGCCCTCGTTTAGCTGAACAGTGTGACGTTAATATTCATTCATTCCAAAAAAAGCAATACAGTAGTTATTATTTTTATACTTAAAAAATGCAATATCTGCCTATTCAATTAAAATTATAGCGTTATAATTAACTACTAACTACAAACAAATTATGTAGTGTCAAAGACAAAGTTTATTTACTTTAAGTACCAGAAGCTATAAAAGTATTTATTTTGATATAAGCATTAATTTCTTATGGTTCACACATGAAAAAAATCAATAGTAGCTATTCAAATAAAGAGAGATTTAAAACAACCTCTCCCTTCAAAACTTCGTTTTATTCTGAAATAAAAAAATAGGGATTACATAGATCACAGGAATAAATTAGAAGCCAGCGCCTTGATTTGCAAAACAATTTTTCTTCTTAAATAAAAGATAGATAATGCTGTCGTGGGCTTTTTTGCAGAGAGCGCTATAATTGCTTGCAGATGGCAGAATTTTTTCCTACTTACTTGACAAATATCTGATGTATAAGCTATATTACTGTCAAGTTTCATTACAATCCATTCAGTTGTTTTTGCGTGAAAGACGGACAAACATCCTCCCAAACTCTTTCGCATTTATAATATATATCTAGATGTGTTATTCTGATGTATAAGCTGTATTACTGCAAAGTTTCATTAAAATCCATTCAGTTGTTTTTGCGTGAAAGAGGGTCAAACATCCTCACAAACCTTCGTTTATAATATAGATTAGGATAGTATGATTTTATTACTTTAGTAATTTTTTATATTAAAATATGCTGAATACAGATTTTATATAATTTAAAATAACCTTATTTGTTTCTGTTGTCTTATAAAATCTGTGATGACCATTTTTTTAATATATATATAACTTTAATAATTTATCAAATGTTACCATATTCTTCCCGTTTTATTTAATAAGGGTAAAAATGTTTAATAGTAATTATTATTTTCTTTTAAACAAGAAGACGAAGCAAAATAAAACTTACTTATCGAAATTTCATGAATGATAATGATTTCAAAAACAGATTTATTCCTGAAAGAATATAACTTATGAGCTGGCATTCAATACATTTTAAGTTTTTAGGTTAATTAAAAAATCAACTTTTCTTTTTTTTTACTTAAAGTTTAGCTTATTTTCCCTAAGTATTTGAACATATTAAACTAATTATTTTCTTAAATCATACGTTCAAGATAACAGGAAATAATTATTAATTGCACATTATATCATGATTTCCTGAATTGAGTGTTTCGCAAGGAAAGTCAATTTTATAATCGTAACATAATAAAAATTATTTTTGTACAATGATAAAAAATAAACAGTTTTATTATGAAAAACTTCAGAAGTTTTTAATAAACCTCAATTGCATTTGCACTGAAATCTTCACTAACAATATTGAATAATCTGCTAAATATTATTTGACAAAACAAAGACATAATGCTTACCCTTTATTAATACTGATCGTAAGTGTTTTTTTATGATCTCTGCACCTATAATGAATATAATTGTTTGTATTAATTTACCAAAGAAAACAGCTAACCTCTCAATCTCTCAATTACTCACCTCTCAAACTCTACTTTATTGTACTTCTGGGAAACAATTGTATCTCTATTAATGTATCATATCTATGACAGCTGACGTTTCCTCGAGGCATTTAGTAATTGCATGTAAATTTGAAAATAATTAATTAAGTTAAATAAAGAATAAGTCTCTTGAGAATTATATGCAAGTTTTACTTGTAAGTTTCTTAAATACTGTGGTAAAATAAAAATATACACAAATTATGGCAAAAAAAATACTGTACTTAAAAAAAAAAGGTACCTTAAATAAATTTGAAAAGATATAAAAAAAATGAGCTAGAGAAGATTAAGTGTGAAAAATATGAGTTGTGGATAAACGAATTTTAAGTAAAAAAGAGGAAATAAAAAGTATAAAATAATCGTTACGATCCAGGCAGAAGTAAAAATTGTTTGAATTGACTATAATATTGTTTTGTGTATTATGTCTCAATTCTAATTTTTTATTCTTAACGGTATTACATTTCTCTCTTTGACCTTCTATGTTATAAATACTTAATTTCTCTTACTATCTCAAATATTCATGTATAGTTAAATTTATTAGTTAATATGATTTGAATTGCGATTGAATTCACCTTCCAAACGGTCTGCACGTAAAATTCCGCCATTCCAAGCAAGATTCCCAAAAGCAGCCGAGCCGCATTCTTAAAAATACGGCTCAACTGCTTTTGAGAACCCCACCTAAAAGCAAAAAAATATGTGTGGTGCATTTTTGAAGCATCTCCAGAATGGCAGGACTTTAAGTGCAGACCGCTTAGAGGGTTAAAATTAGGTGGCTTCCCCCAGAATACGTGAACCCTTTTCTAACATGTGGGTTATTCATTTCTAATAATAAATTTACCTAATTTTTATAAATATAATGAACGATTAATAATAATAATTAAGAGTAACATCTTTTCCTGGATATTCTCGTGGAATAACTTACTCTTCAATACAATCTGAAAATCAAATTCTCTCTCTATGTAATTAATAAACTTAAGAATACAGTAATATTTATTTTCGACATAGATCAATGTTTAAAATATTTCTTTCTTTCTCTTTTTTTTTTAACTTTGGCCAATATTAGAAAACAATTATTTCACATCAAAATTAAATTACATAAATTTTAACAAAATAGACATTAATTTTTTCTGTTTACACTTAACTCACTCATGTTCTCATGAACTCTTAGTTTCTATTTTCTTACGGAAAAAATGCATTTAATACAGTGCTCCTAAAAGTTTCAATACTTGCGACCCAATATCCAATCATAATTTTCATCGCGCCCCTGCACATATATGATGTATTAAATTCAAAAACACTCTACGTTAATGCTAAACCTGCAATACTATTTTAAACTCTTGAGTGCCTTCGGTGTATATGAACGTCTCACTCAGCCAAAACGTTAATTGTCCCGGGAGTATATGTACGTATTTCTGAAGTACGATCTTTTCTCTTTATGGCTATCCATAAAATTATTCCGAAGGCTTTGTAATGCAGTGATAGGACCTTGACATTGTTTGCGAAGGATTTACTTATTTCAAAGAATTTGATTATTTATTACTTTTCTCTCCCTCAATGCACTACATGCACTCGTCTACGTGTTAAGATGGGGTGCGAATCGCCCATCGGGTCACTGGTAATTATTAAACTTGTTCTTAACTCAGTATAGTTAAATTAATTATAAATGTATCAGTACTGCACAATGTATTTTATAAGTGTTTTATATCAGTTTAAATTTGTATTTCTTTTTTTTTATTATGTCAGAACGTATTTCGTTTGCAAACTTTCTGTAAATTAATAATTTGTTTTAAAATAATCTCTTGTTTTCCACTTTTCAATATGCTCGCTCCCCCTCCAAGAGTTATCATGCCCCTCTAGGGGGGCGTGCCCCACAGATTGAGAAACGCTGATTTAATATTTATAAATCATTGATACTGAAATGCATATTTTGTATCTACAATCCTTACCGTGAGTGAGTGAGTGTTGGTTAATGTCACACTTAAAACAGCACGAGGGCTATTGACGAATGATCTCATAATTTGAAACTGTTGTTCAGTGATAAAGACAACACCTGAGCCAGAACCCCACTCTCCATCTTTTACACCACATTAACTTGAGGAGTTTAAACTAAAACAAATTTACTGAGTCAGCCCCTTTACACGGCGGGTATTCAGTAGCATCAGGAATAAAATTCGTGACACGACAATGCAAGCCACGAGATTATGACCATGACCCCATTTCAATCACGACCACCAATTCATGCTGTCAAAAAATCCTTAAAAGAAACTGAGGCTATTATGTTCCACTGTTTTCTGTTATGTTGAATAAATTTATCGATCAAACTAAGAGGTTTTAATAATTTTTTATATGGGAATCAAAAGATGGAAATGCAAAGTAGTTGTCTAAGAGCCATTAATGATTTAATGTTCTCATGTTACCGAGATAATAGCTGGCAAGGAATAATGAATAAAAAAATATTTTTGTATGTGTTGTACATTTGATGGTACTTCAATAGCTCAAATTTATTTTTTTAGAAAATTAAACTTGAATTTATATATTATGCATATATAAATTTAGTAGCTTTTTATTCAAACTGAATACAAACTTGAATATAACCAATTTTATAATTATATTATAGTTTTTATAATAAATAAAAAATATTTTTTTGCTTAAACTGGAAGTCTTATTTTTCATTTGCTGGCTTTTAAATTTATTAAAAAACTCCACAAGTAAGTATAAGGCAAGTAGTGCTTATATATTTTCTCCATATATATATGGAAGAGTTAAATTTCTTGTAATAGAAGGTAAAATATAAATAATTAATAAACATCCACAGAATAATAATATTCCATATTAAATTACTTAATTACAGAGAGAGTGAGGCACAAAATAAAATAAAAAAATGACAGGCAACACAAACAATAAGAAAATGATTTACGATCTATTTTAAAGGCAAAGTTAAAACGAAAAAATTAAAGAACATTAAGGAAGATTAAGTATAAAGAATTATAGACTCACCACATAATAATGATTATTAGAAAAATCATTTTAATAATTTAAATGATATAGAATAATAAATGATCACAAGAAAATAAAATATTTCCCACTTTCTTTCATGTTAAATAATCGCTCTGAGTTTGAAAAAAAATTACTAGCCCCTAAGGTAAATAGGATCCTAGATTTTAAAAAATCCCATAAATTTTTTCTAAGCACTTTCGTTGTTTTTATATAATTTAAAACATATAGAAATTGTACTAAAAATTAAATGAACTCAAATCACATAAAAGTGTCTTATTTTTGTGAAAAGGGATACATATATTGAAAATTTTTCAAAAAAGTTCTATAACTTTCTACATGCATAACGTTTCTATTGCTTTTTCTACTCATCTCTTCAGAAGTATCAATTGCGTTAATACGTTTAAACTTGCGCTAACAGGGTTTAAAAACATTATGATAAAAGTTATGTTTTCCTTTTAAAAATTGTGCAATAATTTTTTTTTTCGAATAACAAAACATTGAGTATTCAGAAGAAATTCCAATTTTTGTAAAAAAAGAAATCTTTATAAAAATAATATGTTTCAAGTTTAGATAAAGCGTACTTTAATAAACATGGAAAATTGATTACGAAAATGATGCGTACTGACCTACGCTTTTAAAATGTGAACCAAAAAAGGTGTAAAAAAATTTTGATAAAAAATTCTTATTGATGGAAAGAAAAAATTCTTGTTCACTTTATTTGTATCTAATAATAAACCATTTATTAGTTGGATAACTTTTATCTTCATCTTTTTTTTATTCTTTGAAGATTGAATTTTGTAATACTCTGACTAATAAAATGATCTTCGCTCAATTTATATTATTATATTGATAGTAGAATTAATTTTTATAGAGAGCTAAAGATTATAGAATAAAAAATTACCTGTCAAGATGCTGTAAATTAAGCATTATGAATATATACAACTTGATGTCATCTTTAACAATATTGCTTGCATATATTCAACGTATTATAGTATATATATATATGTGTGTAATTTGAGATTCAAAATTTTTTTTCATCATTTTGATGAGTGTTATTCATACCATAAGTTTATGACAAAATGTAACACAGTAAATCTAGAGGTTATAGGTGAAATTTATTTTGAAAAAGATTTATATTAATAAATCAAATACATTTTGTGATTCGACAAATAGTATATCACCACTGCCATATTTATTCAGTTTTGATATACTTACTAACCAAAAGTTCTATCTAGTTTGAGCTATGGGATAGCAGAAACTATATTAACCAAAGTTTTGTGAATTGTATTAGACACAGTGCTCTATTCCGATATTGTGCCACTGAATGTCTGTACAAACCTTTCGAGTTGAGTTAATCAGAATTCAATGATCCTACCGTAAACGATACGGTAAAGCTTATAACACTTACAGTGGATAGTGGACTGTTATCTGAATCTCTAAGGTATCAAAGCTTTAGTAATTCGAACTTGATAACTAGAAGGTAACTAAGATAACTCTAAGCCCCTTTAACTCACAGATAGCTAAATCAGGAACACTTCGAAAATTCATAAATTCTTACTTTATAATATGTACAATTTAAAAGGTTAACCAATTTATAGTAAATAGTATTAATCACCATAGTGCGCATATTAGGTCATTCTATTCATGTGTGAACTAATAATATGATTGTTTCTGCTACATGTATTATAACTTAATCACATAATCAATCACTGGTATAATTAAACTTCGTATATATTTTAAAATGAAATAAATATTATAATTAAATTTATTTCCCATCGATGAGGAATTATTTTTGTACTTAGAAGTTTCAGTTTGGTATCAAAACAGCAACCAAATTTCATTTATATAATTATTTGCTAATTCATTCTCAGAGGTAATTTAATACGTGATTTGAAAAGGTTGTTCCAAGTGTGACTCGGTTCTGCCAAGCTTTTGTTCTGTTCAATGGTTTTGAGCTTAGAAAATGCTCTTTATACTCGAGATTTGGTGCAAATCTATTTTACATTTTATTCTACCACAGAGAGTAGTAATTTCCTCGATAATCTAGTTTCATCTGTTAGGTCTTCAATTTTGGAATCTATCACTTGTGGTTCTGTCTCTTTATGTGTGTGTAAAGTGTTCATCCCTCTACTTCATCTATACATGATCCACTTTATAGTTGGGTTTTAAGTTTTGTTACGTAATCAATAAGTTGTGCTTTTATAACAGATATTTTCTTTTTCATCTTTTCTATGTTTTGTTTTCAAAGGAAATGTTCAAGATTAGTACTCAGAGTTGAAATTCTTCATAAACAAATATTTTCGTAACATTTTAATTTGTTTATTAAGTGAGCTCCTGTTTCAATAAATTAAAAAAATCATTGAAATCTAGTGTTGCGTTTTAAATAAATAACTAATCCCAAATTGGGTTCCATTTCCTTTAAAAAAATAAATGAATAAATTTTTTTTTATAAATTTTGACGACAAAGAAAGGTTTAATATATATTAATATGTAGCAACATAACTTAAGTCAATTTAAATTCTAATCTTACATTTTTTTTCTCTGTGCTTTAATTATGAATAGCATTTTTCTAAGCTTCTGTATCATTTCATTCCCATGTTAAAAGGAGTAAACCCTGTGTTTCGATATTTTAATCCCTATTCCTAGAAAAAAAAAATACCCAAATATCTCACTCGTGTATTTTTTTACCAATGATAACGTAGCGTCAAGTGTTTTACTAAACCAACCCGCATACGCAGTTTCTAATAATCATTACTATTTTCCTTTATATAATTCACACACACACACACACAAATAGATAGACAGTTGTATTTAAATAATAATGGTTACACGACATGGGAAAAGAGTTGTATGAATTTTTCTTGAAAATAAATTCATAGGATAAAATGTATTTTATTGAAAAATTCGCTTCGTATACAATTGAATTGAAGATAAAGATGTCTATAAGACCATCACCTATATAAAAAAGACTTTTACTAAAGGGATATGATTGCCTTGATATCTCTGCTTAGAATTCAAATTATCAGTTCATGCTAAAGTCATTAACTAGCTGTTGAGGCATTGTTGTCCATTCATCTTGCAGTTCTGTCATTGTTATTCGGGGCTGATTCCAGACAACCTACTTCTCCCTAGATCACCACATTGTGTTAGATTGTGTTTAAATTTATGATCTTGCCTAATCTAAGTCCAATCATGTTACCTATTCTGATTCATGCGTTGAATATCTTTTCTCTAATACAGATTTATCAAGAAACATAGTACGATGTGTAACGTTATCCTCTATGGAGAGGAATTGTGAACCCAGAGGATCTCTAAAAAGACCCATACGAAGAAGATGGAAGATGAATCTTGGTACAGTAGTGGGTACCAATGGCGGAACCTTTTTAGAAGATGAAACCAAGCTTGGACAGGTGCCTAGCATGTTAGCTATCCAAACGATAATCCACTACCAATATCGGAAGAACTATTGCCTATTTCCTGCTTACTTCAGGTGTGTGTACGCATTGAGAATTACTAATCAAGCTAAATAACTTTTTATCCGTACAATATACTCTATTACGGATTTGTCATTGTGTTCCCATACCACAAAAACGCCGTCTTAGATGAGTAAGTATTATTGCCGCACTGCGCATGATGATTGGCTCTAAAACAGATGTTTTCTGAGTCTTCTGGCCCAAGGTTAAACAAGATATCGGTCGTGATATAGTTTGTTGCATGTGTCTTGAGAGTTTTCTCGTTGTATGCTGTCTATCCCTACTCGCACGTAAGACAATGCACTTGCCATCCTTCATTATGTTTATCCCAAAACGACTTTATTCTAAACCAACTAAAAGTATGAAAAGCTATTAAAACTCAAGAAATGATGCTGTGAGAAATCTTGCATTTTCTCTCTAAGGAGTTCCCACTCGCATTTTTCTTAACTAACCTTTGAGGTTACTTTATTACAATGTTTGATATGAAAACCTTGATTTATGAAATAACCGTAATTATGTAGAATATATCCCTGTTTAAGTAGAAGTGTACAGAATGAGAAAGAGAGAGAGAGAGGATGGAATATATAGGAATTATATGTTGCAGAATATATATATCGTGGTCAGAACAGTTTACAAAGAGAAATTCAAAGTAAGTTGCCTCAGTTCGATTCTTTTATAAGAAGTTTGCTGTTCAGTGTTTACAAGATAAGTAGCTTATTATTATTAATTAGATTTGAGTTAAGTTAAAACGCCAACGCATTTAATTATTTTGATAGTGATTTAAAAATTTTTTTTAATAATCTTTTCATTTTAAAATGTCATGTGAAAGCAATTGGAATTAAATAAACATGGGATCAATACTATTGCTTTCTTCAAACTAATAATTCCAGCTAATTTCATTAGGCCAGAAAGTAAAGGATTTTTAGACAGGAAAAGTAAACATACTGATAATTTATATAAAAATAAAAATCAATAAATTAAAATTTTCTCTTTATATAAGCATTATATTAATTAACACTAAAATATAACGGAAGTTTATTTAAACTTGAATGTTAAAGAAAACTTGAATTGCTTAAAATATTTCATCAAGGAAACTTTTATATCTACTGTAAAAACAACATTTCCAATCTATATGTTTATAGAAGAGTGAGTGCGCTTAGCTTGATAATCCTCACCATATTTCCCTCAACCTAATTGTGATTCTTGTCCACCATACCTTCCTATACTCCACATTACTAACTCTGGGATTAACTTGCAGCTAACTATGTTTGCTATATATAGAGTTCTGGCTCGTATAACATTCAGATCATATAGCATATAAAGGATTCCATACGTACCTGTTCAAATATGATTGAAATATGACTGATGGTGAAACATTGTGTGAAGAGTATTGCGCGCTCTCTACTGATATTGAGAGTTTACCTGACAAAGGATGACATAATGTCTGTAAAAAGATTAATACAGCTAACTAACTATATTACACTCAATTATATTATATATTTAATCATGTTCCATTTATAATTGGCTTTGACATTATTGATATAATGTTGGTTACTAAAAATAATATTAGTACTTCAAATATCAGAAAGTTCATATGTATAACAGTTTTCTATAAATTGTATGTTTTTTTTCCACAATTCAGTTACTTTTGTCTGTTTTTGTATGCGGTATATTACATTCAGAGTCATATTGTGTTAATATTTCTTGAAGTTAGAAATAATTATTTTTCATTTATCTCACCTACAGATGAAGACTGAAGTCGTTCTATTCAATAATATTGGCCAGGCATTCATAAACTTTGATAAACCAACACTTCTAATTACTTAACCTTTTATGTAACTGATAAAATGCATTCAATACGAGAACAAATAGTGCAAAAGTAAATTACTTCTAATGTTTGGTACTAATAGTATAATAAAAATGCTTCTAGTCTATGCTTTCCTTCCAGTTTATGCTTTTTTTATAATTTTAAATTTATAATTTGAAATACATTCTTTTCATAATTTTATGCCTCACTACGCAAACTTTTGCTTTCTAAAATTATTATAGTAGTAATTATATATTGTTCTTAATTATATATGCCACTTGATCGACAGTAACATCAGATCAAGGTCCACGAAATTCATCGCGGCTAGAGGCTAGATAATATAAATGAATCTATTCAAAGTAGCAATAAAAAGTATAATTTGTAATAAAAAGTAAAACTTTAAAAAATTCAATAATTAAAACTTTTAATAAGATCTGTTGTTGTAAGTTATTGGAATCTGTTCTTTTCCTTTCCCACGAAATATTTTAGTATTATAAAATAAATGATTTAATATTATCAAACACAGATTATAATCAAGCTACTAAATTATAATTTCGTTGGTTTTGGATTTTTGCAAAATTTGAAATGTAACAAAGATTTCACTTTGTAATTTCCTTAAGATCGTAACCATAATAATCAATCATGTATGTTTTTGTTAAATTTATTATTTTTAATATTTAACAAAAAGAAACATTTTTGTAATGAATAAAATGTTGCACTTTAAAGAGAAAGTATAATTACACTGAGCTAACAATAAAGAGTATTCACCTTGCTAATTTTGATATAAATATGGCATCTAGTTTGTACACTGTAGTAGTACACATCTAGTTTCATTAACACTGATGCACTTTCTTTGCGTGCTTTTCGGGATTTCATTGTTAAATAACATTATTTAGAGCTTTAAGTTTTTTTAAAAATCTTTTATAATAAAAATAGATTTTGCTTTTCGTAAAAGTAATTAAATTTCAATCAACTATTACAAAACCAAGATAATATATTTAAAATGAACATTAATCCTACCACATTAACCGTCATTATCGCTTAGTGATAATATATATGCTCTATCTATATTTAGAACAGTATAAAAACAACAAACATAAACAGAGATATATTTAATGTATGTGTACTGAACTTGTTTCTCTTTGTATATGTGCAATTTTTATCATTAAAAATGCTTCTGGAGTAGGGATCCGCTAAGAATAGGTTTGGTAGAAATCAATTCCCAAGAGAAGAGTCATAAAATTTCCTGTTTTTTTTGCTGCTTCGTTTCGGCTATAGGTTGTTTTGATGTAGAATATTTTAACTTCGTACACTCTTTATATACGATATTACACATTCCCAATACATAATATTATAAAATAAACACAACTTCCAACAACAAATATTTTCTTCACGCAATATTAAAACTCAAATCATCCAATGATTTAATTTTCTTCGATTTGAACAAGCTCAAATCTAATTTCTCCCTGCCGAACAACAAAATAAAGCAAATCCAATCAATAATACTAAGCAAAACAATCGAAAATAAAACTAGCACTCATTTTAATCAAACAAATTATCGTTATATCTCTTATAAGTGATGTCCAATTTTTTTCTATTTTGATTCCACATTTAGGATGAGTTTTTCCCTGTAATTACTATACTTATTACTCAAAAATGTTTTCATTTCTTAATAAATTTCCTTACATGAAATCTACTCCAGCAGCTTACTTAATCCAACTTACATTTTATTCTGCAAATATTATTGAATCCAGTATTACACACATATCATACCATCAAAATATGGAACAACAATTCTTCTTAGAATACAATTCTAAGAACTATTCTTAGCCACAAACTTTACTTTCAACAGTTACAGAAATAGATAATGATTAAGTATTACAGCAAAAGATTTATATATTAAAAATCTAATATTAAAATTATGTTATTACAACTACCAAACGAGAGAGATATAAAAGTAATAAGCTAAAATATGTTTTAAATCATTCTGTTCACACTGGATGAAAAAAACTTTTTTATTTACAATATTAGCAGGAAAAAAAAATCTTTCTGCATTTTTCAAAATTTTATTCTCAAATGAGTACTTTATATTGTAATATTTCAAATTTTCTTTTTTAAAAAATAAATGTTTGAATAATTTTCTACTTCTAGTTATTGCTTATGCATAAATTTGTTCCAAATTTATTTTGAAGTATCACGTAGGTCTCTATTAATGACAAATATGTATTAATTACACTTTCAAAAAAATAAAATAAAATAAAAGATCTATCTCTTTTTATCTATTAAAGTTTAAAGGACGGTTGAAAAATTTTTTTTTTTGCCTTTGACCTGGTTTATACTCAATGGTATGGTAAATCAGGTAGTTTTGGAACTTCTAATAAAGTTAAAATTGTTTACGCATTCATATTTTCTATGGTGCACATGACATCGTCAATTTTTGTAATGAGTAGGTTTGCTATAAAATATTAATTTCGCTTCTTTTTTCTATGTCTTTCACTAAATTTATGCATGTTTCAGATAAAAATATGAAAGAATGTGGATTCTTTCATATTTTTATCTGAAACATGCTTAGGTATTAAATTTGTAAATCATTATTATGTGGAAAAAAATTATGATTCATTTTCAGAAGTTTGATAGATATCCACTTCACTGCTAAATTTGATAATTATATATTTATTAAAAAGTTTTCCGAACTAAATACATCATGTTTTCTTATATACAACGAATTTCCATTTAATTCGAACTTCAATAACTTAGATCTTGTTTATAATTCTCAGCTGCATATTTACTTTAATTGGTATTTTTATAATTACTCTCTTATTCTTATTTCGTGTTATCTCAACACTAAACCCAAAATTTA
>BMAV01022084.1:68358-78739 GCA_019973955.1 Trichonephila inaurata madagascariensis | reverse complement strand
TATCTTGAATAGTTATACTTAGGTTCTAGCATTGGATTTCACTCACTAATTAAAATCACTGAGAAAAAGATAATGATTGGGGAAGACTTTTCATTAATATTAATAGATCCATTTTTTGAGATAGTTTTCATGTAGCGCTCTTCTTAGTGTGATGTTAAAAAATAAACAAGTAATGAATTTAAAAATCCGTTTTCGGGAGAAAATTTTTTAATTTGTGTTTTTGAGGTAAATCACAAAAATGTTTCTTACACAACAAAGAAATACTCAACCTACTCTTTTAGAAAATAATTTCAGCGATAGTACGTAAGAAATACTATGAAATATTTAATGCAGTTTTCCTTTATATAATATGTACACTTACATTCTTCAAAATTTTAATTATTTAGTATCACATTAAATATGTTTCACTAATCGAAAATATTACTACGTATAATGTTTTTTATTTCGAAGTATTATAAAAATCAATTTATATCTCCACTACAAATTATGCTCATAGTGAAATTTAAATAACATCCATATAACAATATTAAATGAAAAACAATTGAATCAAAAATATAAAGCGCTCTAGATCATAAGAAATGGTTTGAAGAGTTTCTTTTACGGGGTTGACTGTTTCTTTGTTCACATAACAATACGAGAACATAATGACATTGTTAAATTGAAACTTTGCCAAAGAGAGTTTCATTGTTATGTGAAAATTCTCGTTAGCGTTTTTCGACAGTTAAATCTTATTTTTATTTAAGAAAGCAGTTATTCATCAAAGCATTATAGCATCACAATTTTAACAAGGTAATTTTTTTGAAACTTGTCACTTAACACAGAATTTTAGGGGTGATTGAATATTTAATTCTAAATTTTCAACTTTTAAAATATAGTTTGAGTCACACATGAAATTTAATCAAAACGATAACAATATAGCAGATCGTGTAACACGAAAAAAGTGTCCTATTACTTCAAAACTCTAAAACTTCGTAATGATAGAATAGTTTTTAAGTATCATGTTTGTTACAGTTTATAAATACGCTTCACTGAATATAAATTATAAAGAAACTGGCTGATTAACATGATAAATGGAACATTAACTTTTAGCTTCAGTTTCATCTCATGAGTGATTATTTATTTAAAAAGAAACATGAAACACACATATACAGGCACTTTATTTCATTTAAGGTCTTTACGAATTTTATGCATATAATTTTATATATAATATAATTCCTATCTATTCCCTTTGAAATTTTTTTTTATATATTTTTCATATTTTCTAAGTAAAAAATAGTCTTGTTTTATTAAGTACTTTTACAAAAAAATTATCTCGTAATGCTATATTGCGGTCATTATTATTTTTGTTTTCTTATCGGTAGGTTGACTTAATAGGTTATAGTTTTATTTTATTGTGTTTTTCAAATTAACTAAGCATTTTTTTTTCTAAATTCCTTTTATTCCTCTAAATAAGTAGATAACTGTTTTATACTATAGGATTATAAGATTCGATATTTTTAGAAATTAATTTAAGCTTTTGGGAAGAAAAAAATAAATTTTAGTTTTGTAATATAAACAAATAAGGGGAAAGATTATTGCTCAGAAATCATGTTTAACGTTGCAATATCAGTCCTAAGTCTAAAAGTTTTTTGTGTGTATCTATTTAAGTTTCCACGTAACTATATAGATTCATATTCTTCCCAACTATAAATATTTGTGCTTTTAATTAAAGAAGTGCTTTATTATGTTTCACGCTTATGTGTGTATATACACTGTTGAAATTAATTTAAGGAACAAATGGGTTTTTTTGAATAAAAAAATAACATATCAAGTAAAACTACAGTTGGCCAAAATATCATCCGATGGAATAGATGGAAAAACAAAAATCTGTACCATAAATAAGGCAACTGGTCATTTGTCTAGCAAAGCAGCTGATCGAAGATCTGCCAGTCAGAGAAAACATGTCTAATAAGGAATAGGATCACCTCTAACAGCTACGCAACTCTTGCATCAGTGTTTCAAACTGCTACAGGGTTCCTTATCAATCTCGAGGTAACCGCACCCATTCTTGTACCAGGACACTCTTGACATCATAGATGGTCGTTGAAACGGGTTTTCGGGCTACAAATGAGAGAGTCTAAGGTCATATCGTACGTGTTCGATGGGATTAAGGTTGCGGAGGACATCGTAGAACACTTCAATCGTTGAATATTCTTCTATTGGATGTATTCGTTCACCAAGAAGATATTAATTCACCCTGTGTGGGAGTGCGTTATGGTCAATAAAGATGAAATTTGGTCCATATGCTCAGCAGAAAATTTTGAGGTAGGATCTTGTTCCTGTATCACTGACCTGTTAGAGTACCTCTATCTAACATATGAAGGTCGGTACACCCGTCTACCATGATGTCTGCTCAGACCATCAGACCACCTCGACTATCGTTTTCCTTTTCGACAATGTTAGGGGGCCTATATGGACTACCGGGTTCTCTTTAGATGAGAACACATCTCGAGTCTCTGTCCAGACTGAATCGTGACTCATCCCTGAAGGGAACCCACCACAATTCTCTTCTGTCTAAGACAGGTATTCTCGACATCATGCTAGACCCGTCATTCCCAACCATGGAGTGCAGGCCCCACCGGTGGGGCATGGTAATATTTTGGTAGGTCATGGGCAGGACGTGGACCCTTCGGCTGATTATACCAAAATCTATGGGTAATTCAAGAATGAGTTATTAACAGTGAATTGTTTTCTAGTGAGTCTGTGGATGTGAATGTTCTTTGTATTGCTTACATAAAAATATGTAACGTTGTGACATCTCTCGCGTTCTTCCTCTAACATAACCTCTATGATCTTTGACGGCCACGATTAATGGCAAAACTTTTCCAACCCAAATCCAAGAAGTGAAACGAAGCATAGATGCAAATCAGATAACCTTTAAAAGGATAAAAATTTTAGTGAGCAAGAATGGCAATTTAGAGAAAGTTCTGTGACATAGCCATCGATCGATAGCTATGTCTTGGGGTTTCCGCGTAAGTTAGAGGTGTGGGATTATCGGAATGATGAGAGACATTATATAATTCTTAATATGACTTTTATTAAGAATTTAACTTAAATTACTTAGGTATCGAACAAACTTATATTAAGTGAGAATAAACCAAAGTACGCAGTTTTAACTAACTCAGATCGCGCAATTAGATCACTTATCAATATAACTAATTAGATCCGCCTAATCTCGTTTCAATAATATACTAGCGTCCAGAATATATTCTCCCTACCTTGGTTGAATACTCAATGTCCAGGTTAATCCAAATCTTTCTCCTAGGGTAGTACAATGGTATGTACCTTGTATAGATTAGCGAGGTTGGCGTCTTGATTCTAAACCGTCGATCCACACTTTNCACACTTTATCATTTCCGAACTGAGCTTTCTCTAAATTGCCATTTTTCTCACTAAACTTTCTATCCTTTTAAAGGTTATCTTATTTGCATCTATGCTTCGTTTTACTTCTTGGATTTGGGTTGGAAAAGTTTTGCCATTAATCGTGGCCGTCAAGAAGAAGAACGCGAGAGATGTCACAGTTCAGTGTAGAGAAGATAGAAGTGTTGATCGACGGCTTACTTAGAATCAAGAAGCCACCCCGCCAACTATACCAAGGTACATAACATTGTACAGCCTTAGGAGAAAGATTTGAAATAGCTTGGACGTTGAGTATTCAACCAAGGTTATTTTCTGAACGCTAGTATATTATTGAGATTGAGATTAGGCGGATCTATTATATTTATATTGATAAGTGATCTAATTGCACGATCTGAGTTAGTTAAGACTGCGTGTTTTGGTTTATTCTCACTTAATATAAGTTTGTTCTATATCTAAGTAATCTAAGTTAAATTCTTAATAAAAGTCATATTAAGAATTCTAAAATGTCTCATCATTCCCAGAATACCACACCTCTAACTTACGCAGAAACCCCACGACATGGCTATCGAACGATGGCTATGTCACAACGTGTGTAATTAATACACAAGATATTTCCACTTTCCCAAGTCAGGTATCTTGGTCGACCAAGAAGAGGGCGGAACTCATGTCGTCAGAAGAGCTAATGTCTTCTCCGTCAATCAGCGTGCATGACATTCAGTTTGCTTCTCAGCTTGCTTACGCTTAGCCTTGTGTCCATCATAATACCGTGCTGCTTTGTATTTGTTTATAATAATATGTGACTTATGTGTGAATTAAGTCATATATTACAATTTTGGAAATTAAATAAAAGGAATATATTATTTTTATTTATTTATGTATCAATTAAACTCAGCAATTATGTAATGTTAACCAGTGAAGTTTATAATCTCATTTTAAAAGAAACTGTGTGATATACAAAAGATGTGAGAAACGAATACGATTTCCTGATCACTGCTAATGAAAAAAAAAATGTTTTTATAGGAATTTTATTTCTAACTGGTTATTATTCAAATACCTGTGAAAGTGATTACTAGTCAGATGCTAAATATTTTGTCTTTACCCTAGTGAAAAATTACATGCCACAAAATCTTTTGTAAAAGTTGTAATCTTATTTACACTTTGTGAACAATGGAACTGTAAGTCAGCATGCCTAGGATTCTTCCTTCAAAGTAAAACTTTTGTTTGCCATTTTTAAATCATTTTATGAAATTTGGAGATGATTATGAGGACACAAAGATAAAGTTAACGTGAAGAAGCGAATTTGATAAATTCTTACAACAAACATATGGACGATGTGGATCACCACGACTGGTTGGCTGGTCTTTATTCCATTAAAATTCGTTAGAACAAAGTGCTACTGTATACGTTTCATACGTTGGCTGGATATGGCTGTTGTAAACGTCTGAATAATTCACAAAACTCTCAGTTGAGATGAAGACCTAAACTTGAAGGAGTTCCGAAGAGCTGTAACAATAGTATATCTAAAAGAACTATGATAAGAACAAGGGGTAGACGTAGGATCTCGACTGTACCTTCTGATGCAAAATAAGACATCTGTAAAGACAGTAATGGTAATTTTAAACTTAAGCGAGAAGAATAGTCTTTGTAAAAGAGAGAGCTGCAAAGGGAAACTAAAAACATACTGTTGCATATGTGACAAAACACTTTGTCAGGCTTGTTTTTAACCTTTTCACCAAGATTAGAGTGAAATTCAACCGAAAAGTGAATTATCTTGTAAAAAAGGAAGTATTATTCAAATAAAGTAAAATTTTGTACTCGGAAATAACTTTTTATCATTGAAGAAACACTAAAACATGTAAGTGCAAATTTTATCCCCTTTATCCCAGTGTCCTATTTAGAGGAATGGGGTCAGATTCCTTATATAGAACATAAAATTTTTGTTATATTTAGTTTATTTAGGTTTAAATAACTTCAGAAAATATGATTATTCTCGAATTTTAACAGAATAAATAAATTGGGATGAAACGGGTTAATGAGACAGAAAACATTTTATTGAGAGGTTTTACTACAATAGGTGTTCGAAAGTGAATGTAATTCTTCTTCTACGTTAATATAAAGAGTTTGGTATACGATATACCTGCTCCTTCAGTTGAAGGAAACACTCGAATGTCTGTAGCTACCGAGAGCATACGTGACATGCCAGGGATCTTCCAGAAAGTAAGGAATTCCATGCGTTGCTGTCAGGCGCACCATACGACTTCTGGTCATAATTTCTATCACCTGTAGCAGTATAACCTTTAAATAAAATGTTTTCTGTTTCATTAATGTGTCACTATTTCTGTTTCTTTGCACCATAGCTCGTAACTGCGGCATTTGTGACCCTGCATTCCTATGTGATTCTGTGAGTCGTCTATGTGCTTCTATAAATCCTACCAATTTGTCGTTTGGTAACGAATCACCGTGTATATATACAATTCCTTCATTCATTATGTCATATAATTTGTTGTCAATCAATATCATTTATTTATCAATTCGTCTAAGGGTAATTTTTAGCTTTAAATCAATAAAAAAAATATATGTAGGCTAAAATTTTGAAATATTGTAAAATATCAAGTCAACTTCTAACTCATTAGTAAAATGATATTTTTAATTCATGTTCTTTAATTGAACAGCATTTAAAATAAGTAAAATTAAAGTACTAAATTTGACACAGAGTGATATTTATGTTAGGCTCATTATAATTTAATTTTAAATTTTTTCTTCATGATGTAAAATTAAATATACTTCCAGGAAAATTTCTCTCCTTTTTCCCAAAAGACAAATGAATTGTATTAATTTCCATTTTCACATCCCGAACTTACTCATAATTACTTTTTAAAGTTTTGCTATTATTGGCTTTTCATATTGCCTTTGGAGTACTTGGGCGTAGAAGATACATCTTCAACGTATATTTATAGCTTACTCGAGGCAATAAAGGAAGTACATGCGTTGAATTTGATATCTTTTTATTGGTATCTAAAAATAGTCTTTATTTTAATATGCCAGCTTTATGTCCCGATACTTTCAAGAATATTTTAAAATAAGGAGTTATTTTTAGTATTTATATTAACTGTACCCCCTCATCTTCTATAAATATTTTTAATTCATTAATGAAAACCTTTAAAACATTTTTTCTATTGTAAAAAACTATGACATTGACAGAATGCAAATTAATATTTTAGAATTCAAAAACAGTACTTAAAAGTGTATTGTTTTATTTTCGAACGAACCAGGTTTACAGTTATTACTCTAATATATATATGCTATTAGAGTAACATAACTAAATAAAATTGTATTTAATAATAAAAAAAACATTTGTACTTATCTGTTAAAACCTTTATATCGATACACGTAAAACTCAAGTAATTTATTAATGCCTGTATTCCCTTACTTATGATTTGATGCCTTCTCTGTAGATCTTTATATAATTAAAGACTTAAATTCACACACATTATTTTGTTCTAATTTTTTTCTAAATTTCCTAAATGCATTTTAGTTTAAAATAATTTTTAAAAAAGAGGGCAGAAAGAATATTAAAAACTATATGCTAAACGTAATTTAAATTTTTTTATTTAAGTACATAAGTTTATACTGAATTTATTACATTAACAAGAGAAAAGTCATAAATTTCAATTCTACATACAATATAAGAAAATCAATGATTTGCACTTTCTTCTATGTTTTGTAAATCAGGAGATAAGTATTTTTTAAAAAAAACATGTTGCATATTTTTGCAATTTTTCTCAGGATTTTTCGATATCCGAGAGTTAAATAAAAGAGGACATTATCCAGGAGAAAAGCAATAAGTTTGGAAGTGAAATGTTTAAAGTTTTTGAAATTTTGATTACAATAGAGGAGTGATAAATAAGATAATTCCGTTAAAATACACTAGAATATTTAATTTATCACATATCTCTGATTTATCAAACAGTACTCTCAATGAAAAAATGACAATCTCTTCCAAGGATAAAAAATTAAATATTAAATGAAGTACAGAGAAATTTTGATAAACTTTAAATTTAATTTTGGCGACCTTGCAATCACTGGTGAAGTCGGAAACAATGAATAATTAGGTATTTCATTAAAATAAACGTCTTCATTTATCTTCCAGCTTACTATTAAGTAATTTTTTAAGCCAAAAGAACGCCATCTTAATTACTAATCTAAACATCTATAACAAATAATTGGATCACTTATCTCTAGATACGATCCGTCGTAATGGTACTTGTATTGGCTGCACACACAATTTAATTTACAATGAAGGATCTCTTTCCTGAAACTGTGAGGGTTTTGATTCTTAATTCTATCAATCTAAATTCTGTAGCAGCCTAATGACCATCGACAAACTCTCTCACTTTGGTAGAGTTTGAATCGCAACAAAAAACACGGTTCTTATACGGGAAGTGATTTTATAAACATACAGCAGTTAAGAAATATTTTTTTTCAAGAGGATTAATAAAAAGCACTAGTAGAACCCGTTACATGGTTTGCAGAAATGTAATAATATGTTAGAAATGATACAGATTTCATTGAAATTGCTTGATTAATTTTAAAATTTATCTATAAATTATTATTTGTCGTTAAACTGAGATGGAAAAAAATGTTCTCACTATCCGTATACTACGAATTAAAATTCCTTTTTTTTTTCGTATGGGAAGCATAGAATATAAAATTCTCTTATACTGATGTAATATTTTTTCAACATATATGCACGTGAAATATATTGGAACTTATTGGTAAAGTTATGAATATCACTAATTGTTTGTGAAACATGAAGTGAACTGAAATGGAATTTGGATCATTAAATGTTTTGTGATTTCATATTTTTAAATACTTTTAAGTGAAAAATCTTTGTCACCGTTGGAAATGTAATCATATGAATTCCGGAACCAATACCTGGAATATAAATGATCTGTAACATAACCTTGAGGAGAGATGTTTCAATGATAGCAGTATAAGCTCCCTTGCATAGTCCCCCTGATCATGAGAAATTGGCTGGTTCTGTTTTGGAGTAATTGTTTCACCTCACGTGGAGAGAGATAGAGAGTAGTTAGTGTGCTTTCCTGTCCATCAGATATATTCTACAAATTGTCTGCGGGAATTGTTGGTTTTATAGGTATAATAACGTGACCGTAATAACTTAAGTGTAATTTTCTGAATGAGAATTGAAAAGTAATCGAGATTTGTCTTTTCTAACACTAAAGTCAATTTTGATTATTAATTTAGAATTATATAGGAAAGGAATAACATAAGTAAAAAAAAGCGATGTTTCGAAGTTTAAAGGTTCTTATTATTTGATTCCTCTAATTAAAGAATTATGAGTTTTGTAGAGGTTTCAAGATGTCATAAGAAAGCTTAGAAACAAAAAACAAATTGTATCTTTCTTTTACTCTTTCGTGATACTATATTTTAGTTATATAAATTAAACAACTTCTTTCAAAGTTGTTGGGGTGAAGCGAGTGAACTATTTTTTCTGGCGGAAGGATAACTGTGTGACCCGCTCACACGAGTTTTCCCGCTTCAATCCCACGCATTCCTTCTACGGGGTTCACTAGCTGAACGGTCGCTGTGTGCTTTTGGTCAGACTTGCTGTGTGCTGTTTCCGTGATCGTTATTTTCGTATTTGTGTGCTGTTTCCGTGATCGTTATTTTCGTATTTGTATATAAATAAATGTGCTGTCCAGAGGTACCTTAGTGGAAGTGATTTCACAAAAGAACAACAAGTGGTAGCAGAGCCTGGCTAGTCTGTGTGACGTGTTAGTTGACTTTGTGAACGTTTAAAGCTTTCTACCTACAATGGATAAAATAACGATTCCCGATTTGAACGGAACGAACTATTTTATTTGGGAGCGTAAAATGAAAGCTGCCCTTAGCCTAAAATTAGACTCTGTAATCTTAAATGAAAAACCTGAAGACCTTAACCGTAAGGATGACATGGAATGACAGTCAAAAAATTTAGATGCTGCATCTTATGTTAAACTATCGCCCTCCGACGAACAAGCATTGCAATTCGCGGGGGAAGACAACGCGAAAGTACTGTGGGAGAAAATAAGAGCGACTTTCATCGGCCGAGGTGAAGACCGGAAAATTGAAGCGGGCAATGAACTCAAAAACATTGTCATGAAAAACGGCGAAACTGTACGGGATTATATTGCAAGAGCGCGGGGGATATCGACTATGTGTCACTCCCTAGGATTGGACGTCTCGCCGAGGGAATTAGTCTACCATATCGTTAGAGGATTTAATGGAAAATTCTCTAAAGTGCGCGATATTTTAAAAACTGAAAGAGACAAATCCATGGAGGAAGTTCTTCAAATTCTAAGGGAAGAAGAAACAACTTTCAACTTACCAATTAAAACTCGTATGGATGGTATTAATGTTGAAGCATTTTATTAAAGGAGAAGAAAAAATGGAACACAAACGAGACTGTGTTACATTTGTCGAAAAGCCAATCACCAGGCAAAGGATTGTTACTATAGAAACAAGAACTCTCCAAGTACAAGCCAAAGGAATATAACACAAAGAAACCATTCGTCTAGAAACCATCATGTATATACAGCTTCCCATCGAGAAGAAAAACTATGTGACAATACCTGGATCCTGGAGAGTGGTGCATCCTGTCATATGGCTAAGGAATCTGTGTGGTTTAAAAATATTATTCCAGAAGTTATGGACATTTATTTAGCCGATAAGAACACTAAGATGGTGAGCCAAGGAACTGGAAACGTTTCAGCTAAAACTGTGAGTACAAAACACTGTAATTCTACTAATATAACAATTACTAATGTCAGTTATGTTCCTCAATTAAGATGTAATTTACTGTCTGTAACATGTTTAATGGATAAAGGTTGTAAGATTAAATCAGAAAATAATCGTGTATTGATATATGATAAAAATGATAAGTTAATAACTAAAGCATTTAAAAATAATGGTAGATTAGAAA
>BMAV01022084.1:0-40926 GCA_019973955.1 Trichonephila inaurata madagascariensis | reverse complement strand
AACAACTGTAATGCGGATATGTGACCGTTGGATGCAGGAGGGTACGACGGACCGACGTGGTTGATCGCATCCACCTCAGTGCACCACTTCACGTGAGGAAAAGCAAATTGTGAGCATGACAGTGACGGATCGCTCAGTCACATCACGAACCATAGCACAGCACATTGAGTCTATAATGCATCATTCAGTGTCTGCGCGTACCATTCGACCCCGTTTACAGCAGAGTGGTCTGTCCGCAAGACGTCCATTGCTTGGTCTACACTTGACGCAGAACCACAGACGTCTCCGCCGCCAATGGTGTGATGAAAGAAGGATGTGGGTGAGAGAATGGAATGAAGTTGTCTTTACCGACGAGTCACGCATCTGTCTGCAACACCACGATTTTCGGATTCGAGTCTGGAGACACCGTGGAAAGAGGATGCTGAACAACGGTGTTATGCACCGCCACACACTGGTCCTGCACCGGGTATTATGGTATGGGGCGGTATTGGATATCACTCTCGCACTCCTCTAGTACGCATTGCTGGTTCTTTAAACAGCCAGCGCTACATCAGGTGTTGGAGCCAGTTGTCCTTCCTTACCTTCAGGGCTTGGCCACAGCCATATTTCAACAGGATAATGCGTGACCACACGTGGCACGCATTGTCCAAAGGCTCTTCGTCAATCACCAGATTGAATTGCTTCCCTGGCTGGCTCGTTCTCCGGATCTTGCGCCGATAAAAAACATGTGGCCCATGGTTGCTCAACGATTGACCCAGATTACACCCTCAGCTGACACACCAGATCAACTTTGACAACGTGTAGTAGCTGCTTGCTCTGCTGTACCCCAAGAACACATCCAAAGTCTCTTTGAATCAATGCCGAGGCGTGTGGCAGCGGTGATCTCCAACAATGGCGGCTACTCTGGCTACTGATTCTGGCATGAACCACACTTCACAGAAGTCTATACATTTAATCATTTGATACTTGATCAACATGTTATCTACAAATTAAATTTTGTTGTGCTATCTCTTGTCTTTCTTGGTGTTGCATTTACGGTGACCACAGGAGTGTAGTTAGAGTATTTTTTTTACTTTATAAAATACAAAATAATTACATAAAATATCATTTAATATTTAATAAACCTTTTATAAGTAAGTTTGTTTAATTTTAAAAAAAATGACCGATGAATCGAACCCAGTAGTATGCAGACGATATATCAACCAAGCTACGAACTCGTTGGAGGAAATTGAAATTTAATTTTATAAAAGCTAAGCATGAATTTCGAAGGCTTTTTTCTCCGAATTGACTGGCCATTCAGCGGAATTACATTGAGGGTTGAACACCCTAAAGGAGTACTACTATTACACCAAGTCTAGATCCCGAATGAATTTCCTTAGTCATGCCCTCTCCTTGTTAGTTTCTGTAATAACAGTGTGACATCAAAGTGAAGAGGACGACATATTTATCAAGGACCATTCCTTGTAATTAAATCACTTACTAGAAAAAATCTTCAAGAAATATTTTTAACAAAAAATTGTTAAAAGAAAAGTAGTTTTTTTTTTCATTAAAAGATAAGTTATAATTTCTATCCTCAAGAAAGAAAGAATAATTAAAGCTATGTAGATATCTGTGCTTGTAGAGAACACTTCGTAAATGTTATATTAATATATAAAGAAAATATCTTTAACTATGACATCAGAATGAATGATTTCATCGAAGCAGATTGTTTTGAAATAAAAATGTTATAAGAGGCTTAATAAGAGATTTGTAAGGGGTTATAAGAAGCTTTATATATGAGTTGACACAAATATTTTTCTAGATGAATTCCTTAACGTCGGGATACAAAATCTTACATACAAGCAATAGTTCGTAATTTTGGTCTACGGTCAGATTGATTGATTGATTGAATATTAGCATCGCACTGTTCACCTGCACGAGGGCTTTTGGCGACAGACCACTTAATTTTGAACCATGGTCAAGTGACGTGGATGACACCTGAGCTGGCACCCCCGTCTCCTAACTACCACATCACAACAACGGGAGGACATTTCAGCTCTCGACAGATTTAACGTGCATCGCTGGTCTACGGCCAGATGACGTGGAATATAATTCACATAGAGTAGATTGGTTTCCAAATATTTACACGCATTTCATAAGGGCTTATAGAAGGAATTCAAATAGGAGAATAGAATCTAATTTATTATTAAGTTTTTTTGCAGTATTTTTGAGAAAAAAGACGAAAATTCAAAATATTTTTTTAATTCCTAAAATGATAAGCAGGCTTTATTATTACTGTTTGTTTATTTTATATTGATACTTATATATGTGAAGTAGTATTTCATACTTTAACTTATTATAATATGATAAAAATGTTGTGCCTTTTTAATGCAAAATTCTAAACCTCTACTGAATCGAAATACTGCTATTATTAATAAGGAAAAATGCAAGTAGATAGATTTATGTAAAAAAAAAAAATCCGCCTAATTCTGCCACATAAAAGTTGGTTTTTACAAATTTCTACACATTTAAAAGGTAAATAACTAGAAATACTAAATAATTTGTTTTGATACCGAAGTATATTTTTTATATTTTTACAATTCTTACTCTGTGACGGATCTTTATGGAATAATATTCTTATTAACCCTCTTGGGGAAACTTTGGGCTAGCATTCGCGTTTTATTCACAGCTATCCCTCACAATAAAAAACCCTGATATGTAGATTAGTTCGACTGAATGAAGTCAGAGTTTTGTAATTGTAGGTTGATTGATTGAATATTAACGTCGCACTGTTCAGCTACACGAGGGCTTTCGGCGACGGACCACGTAATTTTGAACCATGGTCAAGTGACGTGGACGACACCTGAGCTGGCACCCCCCTCTCCTAACTATCACACCACACCAACGGGAGGACGTTTCAGCTCTCGACAGATTTAACGTGCATCGCTACCCTACACGGTGGGTCTTTAGTAGTACTGGGATCGAACTCGTGACAAGGCAAGCCATGATCCGCTGCCTATACCACTCGGCTACCGCGGCCACTTGTAATTGTAGGAGAGAAGGAGCTGAGAAACTGTTATGAAGGTGAGATATAATTGATTTTCACAGCTTAAGTTAAGAAAGGAGTTTTCCACTGTGTTATATTAGTGGATTGGGGAATTTATAGTCAAAGATAGATTAGGTTAAATTAAATTGATTACTTGCGCTTGTGTGTGTTCACTTAAGCTTTATTACTTTCTCTATATCACTCCTAGGACATTCCCTTGTGGTTTAACTTGTTGTTGGTTGGTGTGCTTGGGTAAAAATAAATAATAATTATAATGGAAGTTTTTGGTCCTACTTTGTTTCCTCCCACACTCTTAGGTAGGCAGGACGGTGAGGAAGCGACTTCGGGGGAAGTCGCTCACAACTCATATTAACAATCAAGGTTTTTCCCCTCTATAATTATTGGTATTTTTATTGTTTATAGGAATTATCAATCTTAATTCTATTTTCCCCACAGAAATCAGCAGCTCTCAAAGAAATTTTTACTGTACTGAAATCGAATAAAAGCTTACAATATCCATAGTATTACAAATACAAAAAAAAAAGACCAAGAATAAATTATTAAGACTAAAATAAATTATTACGAGGCGTGTCCGGATATTAAGTACTTTTTCGGTCTACCATGCCCTCAGCGGTAGAACTGTAATTTAACGCTTGAGAGCATATGTCTTTGGTTGGTCATCAATCCAGTGACGCCATTATAGCCGGATTGTGTTGGTCTTACACATGGAAGTGAGCGTTCAAAACCTTTTAAACGATTGCCCGATCCCGCTGACTTTGAAGTGCGTTATTTAATCCATTTTTTTAACTCAAGAAATGTTAAGCCAGTTTAAATTCTTAGATAACTTGCAAAAATTTAAAGTGAAAATTTAATGAGCGATGGGATGGTGACATATTGGAATCGACAATTCAATAATGGGTGCATCAATGTTCATAACGAAGTATGGAATGTACGGCATTCTGTTGTCAATGACGGTTATGAAGAAAAAATGAATAAGAAAATTCGTAAAAACAGACGGTTCACAATGAGATTGTCTTGTGATGTTTCCACAAACCGCTGTTCAGCAGTAGCTCTCTTCACTAGCGGCATCGTTCTTTGAAGAGGGTATAGGTAAGTTAAATTCCCGATATGACAAATGGCTGAACACTGGTGGTAAAATGTAGAAAAATAGTTTTCGACATGCTATTTCACCTAAAAATAATTTTTTTTATTTGAAAAGATTTTCTATGCGAGTTTGTCCAAAACGGTACTTAGTTTCCGGACATGCCTCGTAATTAACAAAGGTATGATAGATGTCTTTCGGTTTATTCTGAAATAGTCATATAATATTGCATAACATAACAAGTAACAGCTTTTATGCTAATAAACGTTCGGTAAAGTTTCGTTTTAACCGTCTATTAAAACTATATGATGGTAATATAATCTATTGCTCCTCTCTTACATTACACTGCCCGTAGTAAAGAGGGTATAAATTATAATTCCCTTGAAATTAAAGAACAAATAAAAAGTTTAATTGAGAATTTAATTAATTTTTTGTAGTAAAGCCCCACATCTTCTCCATATGATTCTTTGTCTACGTTCAAACCTACGTTGCTAAAACATATTCAGGGTGTATCTAAACTCTGCGGCAAAACTTTAAGAGGTGATAGTACACATCAAGACAAACAATAGTAAATAGGAAACTTAGTGTCCCAAACGTCTTCCGAAGGAGATAGATGCCATTAAAGTTTAGGGTCCGAAATTTCAAATGATTATAAAAAACAGAAAAATGGGTCGATTCGTTAGCGGTTTTCACTAAAATTATTCTTTTTGTCAGTATTTTCTTGAAAAATAAATTTTAAAGATAAAGCTCAAAAAATGTCGATAGAGGGTGCTTTAGACTTTGGAGTAACGAACAACTATTTTCTTACCGTTATTTTTTGTATCACATTAAATGCTTTCAAAAGCGTAGACTTAAACTTAAATTTTGAGCTCAAAATTTGAATCGTTGGGGGTGGTTAAGTAGAGCAAACGGAATTGTGTTCAGTAGGTGAAATTTAAAACTCCCTTCCAAATCTCCCGATATTGGTGTCGTAGACCAGGCAGCAACTACTACCTCTTACACGTAAAGTAAACGAGAGAGGGATGACAAAATTAAAAAAGTTGTTCATAACAGACATGAGCAATTTCTCCCCGCAAAATACCTGATTTGCATGGAAAGTGTAGTACACAAGGATTTAACTGTATGGTGCTAATTGTAAGTAAGGATGTAAAGTTCTACTGCAAAGTGTTCCAGCCAACATAAAGACTCGTATGTGGTTCCGAAATGAGGGAGCGCCTGCACATTTCAGCGCAGATGAGCGAAGTGAATTGGATACAGCATATCCAGGGCGATGGATTGGGTGGGGTGGTCCGGTAAATTGGCCGGCACGTTCGCCTGACCTCTCCTGCCTAGACTTCTTCCTCTGGGGTCATATGAAGAGTCTTGTTTACGCAAGCCCCGTCTACTCCGAGGAGGCCCTGGTTGCGAGGATTACCGTTGTAACAGGCGAAATCCGAGAGATGCCCGGGGTATTTGCTAATGTTCGACATTCACTCCGCTGGCGGTATGAAGCCTACATCTTTGCTGGTGGGCGCTTTTTCAAGCAGTTTTTGTGATTCCGCAAGAAAATCATGCGTGTACCATTTTCTACGTGTCATCATTCATTCAACCTTCATTCATACGCACTACGTGTGTACATCAAATTGTTTCTTTTTATTTTGAGCAGAGAAGCTGCTCATGTCTATTATGAATAATTTTTTTTAATTTTGTCATCCTCTCTCGTTTACTTTACGTGTAAGAGGTAGTAGTTGCTGCCTGGTCTACGACACCAATATCGGGAAGGGAAGGGAGTTTTAAATTTCCCCTCCTGAACACAATTCCGTTTGCTCTACTTAACCACCCCAACGATTCAAATTTTGAGCTCAAAATTTAAGTTTAAATCTACGCTTTTGAAAGCATTTAATGTGATACAAAAAATAACGGTAAGAAAATAGTTGTTCGTTACTCCAAAGTCTAAAGCATCCTCTATCGACATTTTTTGAGCTTTATCTTTAAAATTTATTTTTCAAGAAAATACTGACAAAAAGAATAATTTTAGTGAAAACCGCTAACGAATCGACCCATTTTTCTGTTTTTTATAATCATTTGAAATTTCGGACCCTAAATTTTAATGGCATCTATCTCCTTCGGAAGACGTTTGGAACACTAAGTTTCCTATTTACTATTGTTTGTCTTGATGTGTACTATCACCTCTTAAAGTTTTGCCGCAGAGTTTAGATATACCCTGTATATATATATATACATGCTGGTGTTCAAAATTAAGAGAATTTTTAGATTTTATTTATTATTTCTCTCTCTCTTGAAGTACTGGACAGATTTTGATTAAATTTGGTATGTATATTGGGCTGATATAATGTAAAAAAATAATCATTCAACGGTTAAAATACACACGCGTGATCGTACGCAACACTCAATTAAGTCGGTAGGTATGAAAAAGAAGTTACGGAATATTACAAAAAAATGGGTTAAGGGGAGGTTGGTTCCCTCTTTCAGATAAACAGACCTCACACCGTGATTTTATACCGAAAATAAGGGAATCTATGAGTTCCTGTGGCAATTAATCCCAGTTATTCAGTAATTCGGTTTTTAGGCCTCGGATGGTTCTCGGAGGGGATTTGTGAGTTGCAGTTGCCCTCCCCAGAACGTTCTAGACATGCTCTATATGGATGAGGTCTGGAGAACTGGCTATTCCATTTGGTGAATATCCTCACTTTCCAAAAAATCGTAGGCCAAATTCTCTATATCAGACTCGTCCCTGGTTCTCTTCATATGAAAGTACGGTGAGAATATATTGGAGAGATCCAGGGATTTGCTTCCTGCCTTCCAACGACCGAGAAATAGACCATTACAATAACGGAGGCATGATGGTTTGGGCAAGCATTACTTTCGATAGCCTCACACACCGCTATGTCTTTGTAAGAGGCAGTTTGACTGATGTGAGGTATATGGATGAGGTCTTGGAACCCTATGTTCACCTTTTCACAGGTACAGTTGGTCCTTATTTTATTTTAATGGATGACAACGCGAGGCACATAGAGCTCATCTGGCCGATGATTTTCTGGAAAATGAGGATATTCCCCGAATGGATTGGCCAGTTAGATCACCAGACCTCATCTATATAGAGCATGCCTGGGACGCGTTCTGGGAAGGGTAACTTTAACACGCAAAACCCCTCCGAAAACCATCTGAGACCTATAAACAGAATTGCTGAATGAAAGGGATTAATTGCCACAGGAACTCATAGATTCCCTTATTTTCGGTATAAAATCACGGCGTGAGGCCTGTTTATCTGAAAGAGGGACCCAACCTTCTATTAACCAATTTTTTGTTATATTCTGTAACTGCTTTTTAATACCCTCCGACTTTATTGAGTGTTGCGTACGATCACACATGTGTATATTAACTGTTGAATGATTATTTTTTTGCATTATATCAGTCCTATATACATACCAAATTTAATTAAAATCTGTCCAGTAGTTAAAATTTCGAAAAAATCAAAAATTTTTTTTTAAATTTTTGACCCAAAGAAACCATAATATATATATATAAAAAGTAAAAAAAATAAAGTGAAAAAGCTGAAACAATGCTAAAGCAGGAAGAAATTAAATTTCCCCAAGACACAACAAATGTAGATACAAAAAAAGTCTTTGGACTAAACTGGAGACTTATTATGATTTCTAAAGCTGTCGCTGAATTGGATCAGCGAATAAGGATTAGCAATGCTTTATGGATCCAACCTTCCCGGTACAGCAGAAATTATCGACATAATAAAAAAAAAAAAAAAAAAAAATAAAAATTTAAAGCCTTAAAACACGTGGAAGAAAACCGATAATATATTAAAAAGAAGAAAAGAAACAATAATGAATGTTTAAGGAGGGAATAATAGAAAAATTTATATATATATATATATATATATATATATATAAAAAAAACTTACGTGTAAAATAATTATTGAAATCGAAAATTAAACCCTTTCCCACAATAAGCCCCAACGCGAAATGACGTAAGAGATTGAAACGACTACACGAGAAAAAAAAACTGGGCCATGATATTTTTTGAATTAAAAAACCACTAAGATATTTTTAAAAAAAAACTAAATAAAGGAATTTTTAAATGATAATGAACAAATTTAAAGAATAGATAAATCAAATAGAAATATATTACAAAGTAAATATACATGGGTGATTATATACTAATAAGATATATTGCAATTAAAATAAGCGCTTTTTTTTAAAAATTTTTTTAAAATAAACTAAATAGAAGGGAATTTTAAATAAAATATTGAACTAAGATAAAAATAGATTTAATTGAAAAGAAATATATTTATAAATAAATTTTTTGGGTAGTTGTATTCTAAACAATTTTTGCAAAAAAATTTACAAAATTACTTTGTTTTAAAATGTTATCATAACTAAATCATTGTTTTTTTATAAAAATTTAAGATAATTTTCAAATATTGATAGGGGTAGGGTTTTACCCCCAAAAAATCATTTTTTTAATGTTAAAAAAATGAGTTCTTTTATCAAAAAAAATTTTTAAAGCAAATTTTTCTTAACATTTTTGGTTTCCAAAAAAATTAGTTTACTCATTATTATAATTAGTTTTTTCTAATTTTAAATATGGGGGGTAATAATTGTGGTTAGGAACAAAGTCTACTATATATATATTACTAAATATAATTAAGTCAATATGTATCTAAAAAGTAACAAGATTCATATCTAATACTTTCATTTTCTAAAAAAGCAAGTAGATATTTCAAGAGGGAGCTGGTCCCCCCTTTGGTAAACCTTTAATTTCTGATAATAAGCGTTATTATGGAAAATATAAGTTTCTTTTAATACTAATTCAGTAATAGAAATATATTTATCATATCTTTATCCCATTTAAAAAATTTTAAGCTATTTTTAAAAATCTAAAATGTCTTTTATATCTATAATTAAAAAAATCTTCAAAATCATAGGTATACATAGAAATAATTTTTTACCTTGCAAAACTTAATAATGTCCATACTATTCTTAAAATAAAGAATTATAAATTTTTTTCTAATGTAGATTAATAATATTTTTAGCTTTTGCGAAGTGTAGTATAAGATTTAAAACCATTCGTAATAGTTCTAAATTTAACAGGAATTTTATGAAATTTAGGAGTTAGGAAAATATGAGGGAATTTAATATCCTCACACAAATATGTAAATCTATTTTTTTTTTATAAAAAGCAGATATTCGATTAAAAATTTCTCTTTTGCTTGAATTAGATTTTATAAAAGCAGAATTATTTTGAAAATGTTTGTTTAGCCTATTAGTATAAAGCCATTTGCAAATAATTGCATAATTACCCGGTACTTTATCGACATAAACAAAGATAAAGTTCTTTTGTAGGTCTGCAATTTGGTTCTTAATATTATTGTAAGTTATATCATTATCAGTTTTATAGGTAATGTTCAATAGCTCATTTAATACTTTGCATTTAAATTCATTAAAAGCTACAATAGGAAGACTGTATTTAATAGCTAATTTTGTAATGAAATTACTAATATCTTTAGAAATTTGATTTTTAATAGCATTATTAATACACTGGTGTGCAAAACTTAAGCAACAATGTAAAAATTTAGCAGATAGCCATGAAATTGCAGAAAAGGAGGTCTGGAGATCAGTAGAGGGAACACGTAAGTCAATAGAAACGTCATGCGTATGCAAATATCAGGAACGAAATGTCAGAAGCGATGTGAGCGTACGCAAAACGCGTGATGTTACGGGGCGCTCAACAGTAGAATGAAATGAAGGACGGGGACGCATCACCATATTCTCTGCAAGTGCCAGTGAGTCAGTTCGTGAAATATGGCTAGAAGAAATCATCTGGATGACTTCACACGTGGAAGAATGATCGGAAAGCTGGAGGAGGGGCGTACTTTACCAGTGTAGCTGCAGAGTTCGAATCAACAAAAGTGCGTTTCGCGCGCTTGGAAAGCGTTCCAAACCACAGGTACAGCTGTTAGAAAGGTTGGTGTGGCCGCCCGAGGACGACAACTGCAGGGATGACCGATATATCATCCTGCAGGCGAAAAAGTTCGACAGCACTCAGCAAGCACCATTGCTCAGAAACTCTGTACAGCAACAGGTCGACAAGTGTAGCGGTTTACTGTGGCCAGACGCCTTCACAAAGGGGCCTGTTCACCCGCCGTCCTGAACGTGCCTCCCGTTGAAAGATGGCCACCGAAGCCACCGCCGTTTACAGTGGGACAGAGAGCACTAAAACTGGACAACTGATCAATGGAGTCGTGTTCCTTTACGGATGAGAGTCGGTTCAGTACCAGAAGCGATTCTCAACGCGTTTTGATTTGGAGAGAGATCGGGACCCGGTTTTATCCCAGTACAATAAGGAAAGACATCGTTACTGTGGTCCTGGAGTTCTTGTCTGGGTTGGCATTATGCTGAACGGCGGAACTGAGCTTCCCATTTTCGACAGAGGGTCTGTAACCGGGATCGCTATTGTGAGGAGGTACTTCTTCCCATCGCATCTTTCCGAGGTGCCATTGGCCCAGACTTCATCTTTATGAATGACAATGCACGGCCACATCGCACTCTTGCTGTTGAGGAGCTGCTGGAAAGTGAAGATATCATTCGAATGGATTGGCCAGCGTGCTTCCCAGATTTAAATCCCATCGAACATGTGTGGGATGCTTTGGGGAGACGTATTGCCACACGCTCACATCATCTGGAGTACAACCAACAACTCAAACAGATGTTGATTGAGGAATGGGCACTCCTACCTCAAAAAATGTTGCACCAGCTGGTTCTGAGTATGCGGAGACGGTGCAAAGCAACCATTGTAGTAAGGGGAGGGCATATACCATATTAAGGAACATCTGCTTGTTGTTCTTCCTGTTGGATAGACAATCATGAGTCACGATACTATGCGTTCAATAAAGCTTGTTTTTGTTTGATTCCATACCGTATGCGTTGTGTTCCTTTTTCAGCGCCGATGCTTTCGTCATCCTTTACGTACATAATACTCTCCCTCATTTCAGAATTTCATGTCTCTCAGATGATTTTTCGTGAAGTTATGGCAATAAACCCACCTGTTGCTTAAGTTTTGCACACCAGTGTATTAGAGAGATCATTAATCTAAAACTAGCACCTTTGGACATTATATCTCTAAGAGTATTATCTTTAACTATATTTAAATTATCAGTTACCATATGCTTGTGATGATCATTTATATATTCAGAATAATCTTTATAATTACAAACAATATTATTATTATTTTGCAAATCATTAATATCATTGTAATTAAAAATTGAGCTACCTATTTTTTATTGTATTTAAAAGCCTTCTTAATGCAAACGTTATTTATAGGCAGGCAATGAACATACTTATTAAATATTTTTGAGAAATTAATGTTATTATAAGATTTATTCATGAAAAGTATGGTACAATACTCAGTAGAACTATTTACTAAATCTATGTCTTCAATATTGAATTTATGAATGAGAAAATTAACAATATCCTTAATAATATGTAAGACATGACAGTCTTTAAAATCATACTTTTTGAGGATATCTCTAGTATACCTAATTTCTTTTTTATTTAGACCCAGCATGAAATGCTTAATTTGTTTAATGTTAAAAGACTTTTCAAAATTGCTGCAAAAATCTTTAATTTTAGAATCTATCTCCACTGGAAGTCTATGAGTTCTCTTCCTATATTACCTCTTTTCATACGTTTAACTTTATGTGTAAAATCACTATTATAAAAATAATTCTTGTAATCAGAATGTTGAATGCTAAGTAAAACATTTTTTCCAAAGTGAATAGTATTCAAACCATATGGATATATAGTGTTATAATAATTAATAAAATGATTTTACCACACCACAATCTTCTTTGAACATGTGGTACTATTCTGAGAATAGAACTATCAATATTATCAAAGCCATGTAAGTTAAAGTGTCTAAATTCAATTTTATTACTATTGTTATTATGCTTGTAATTTTTGGTATTTGATCTATGTAGATTAATACGAATATTGATATTATTACATGTTTGGCCAATATATTTAAAATTACATAATTTACAATTCAACATATAAATGCAATTGAAGGTTTTACATAAGAAAAATTTGGATGTATTATCATATTGCTCTATATTTAACGTTGGACATGTTTTATATCTACTATTATTACATTTATTATAACGAAAAAAAGTTTTGTGTTGATATTGCCTAGTAACAGTATAATCATTGTAATTGTGGAAATTAATAAGATTATGAGAGTTTATAATCTATTAGAAATATAACCAGGATTATGTTTATTCTGAGAGTTATTGGTATCATAATTATAATTATGTAAATTGTTATGCCTAATAAAATTTGTATTTCAGAAAGTTCTAGTCCTATAGGGGTTTGCCTTTTCACCACTAGTATTAACTACTGAAAAATTTGAACCACCAATCTTGTGATTCATTGTAAGACCTTATACAAATTCAATGTATCTCAAAACGAATACTCAAAACGAAATAACTGTTATCAAAATGCACAAATGAAATGGAACAAAAATATTCCAATGTATAGAACTGATACAGTATATCAAAACTAAAGATTGCCTAAACCAAGAAAGGGCATCTAAATCAGGAAGTCTATTCAGTACAAGAACTAATATTCAAAGAATATCTAACACACAAATTATGGTAACTTTCTATCGATAATGCACATACCATAATAATGCATCACCGAGCAAAGATCTGCAAAAAGCTTATCTAGTTGCCAGTGACTTAAAAATATTTTTAACTACAATCATAATTATTTGAGAATAAGTAATGTGTAAAACATAATTAGGAAGACATATAAAACATCAAAATTACTGGAACAACAAGTATTTGTGATACAAATAGTCCACAGAAATATATGTAAATATACACAATGAATAAATTCAAAAGACACGAAACAAAAGAAAAATATCAAAAAAATCAAACATGAAAAATAAATTTATCAAAATAAATCTAAAATAAAAAAGAATGTAATCAACATAAAAATAAAGACAATGTAAAATAATCATTAATGAATAATGAAAATTAACATATAGTGGAGGTCTAGAATAAAACAAAATAATATAATACCCCCTTAAAAAGAACTTTACTTTTCAATTAAATTTTTAAAGCCAGAACCGTTTGAGGAGGAATACTTAAATAAACTCCAGCTATTCAATTGTATTATCAAACGAATTAAAGAAGCATAAGAGAAGTTGTAAACATATATCACTTTTGTAATAAATTCCCTTCTTGGATGTATTTGAAATAGAATGTTTTATATTTTATGAAACATTACAAAAATACCGAAATCATAGCACGCTAAATCCTATTCATACTGGAGGTGAATGTTGAAGGAAACATCTAAAAATAGATATATTTTCTCTTTTATCGATTTTCTTATTTCACCCGTCTGATTGCGAGTATTCTTCAATTCAATTTAGATTAGACTTTTCATCAAATACACTTCTGCGTAGGAGGTATGCATATATTTTCTCAAACTCAATCATAACTTTTAAAAAATAGCTGGTCTTCTTTACTTATGTAAAATAGTAATTGTAAATTTAATCGCAAAAATTTCGAGAGAGTGTATTAAAAATTATCAGTCTCATTGGTCTGAATTTGCGAAAGATACTTAGAAGCCGTCAAAGTCTTCCTTTTTCAGTATATTGACGCTGGATAAATTTTAAATATATTATTATAGATTTTCTTAAGAAATAATTCTTTTAAAAAACGTAGTATTCATGACCAAGAAATATATATAGTCAAATAATTAATTTATTATTTTATAAATTCTGATTTTAAAAAATCAATTTATCAACGTTTTTGATAAGATATCAGTAAAAAAAAAGTATCTGATGGTGAGAGGATCTCAGTCAAAGCACTGCCATAAAGTGAATATTTCTCTCCCATCTATTCACATTTTTTATATTTTTCATTGATAAATTATATTATATAATTAGCATACTCTTTTTGACATATCTCATGTAATTGTAATCAATATCTTTCATAAATTATTATTGTTTTCATGAGTTGCTTTTTTCATTACTTTAACGCATAGGTTCTCAAAGTGGTTCTACAGACCTTAGGATGTCCATGGTAAATTCAAATTAATTTGCGGTATGTGGACAACAATAGGGGTCATCGAAAGATTTAATATAAAGTAAAATATTTGTAACCCACTTCCATTGCTATGAAAGTTAAAACAAATTAATAATTTTTGTTTACTTGTTATAAAATTTTGGAGTAAAATATTACAGATAGGTATACAAAATAAAAGTGTAAGCGTCGCATGGTGGAATGTCAGACCAATCACGGGCACAGCCGTCCGTCTCTGCAGGTTTGAATAGGAAGGGAATATCGCCGCTACATGCAATATCTTACCGAAAATATGGCAGTATAAAAGAGTCTTGAATCTAGTCAACAGTTAAGTTTTAATTTGTGTGTAATCCTGATATGTGTAGTGAATACAACAAAGAAGTATTATAATATTTGCATTGGTACCACCTCATTGGTTCACCCATGTCATTGGGAAAAAATGTGTTTCTATATTTTAATGCAAAAGCTATAATTTGAATAAATCGACTTCAGATATCCCAATGTTTTACTTAATTTTTATTTTTACATTAGCACACACACATACCATTCAGGTCATCAAAGTTAAATTTGAAATTTTTCTATTATAATCAAAATAGAGGGGTTTTTTTCACTTGAGGATTCATGGGCATAGTAAGTATGAAAACCAATGCTTTAAAGTAACTATAATGGGGTAATTGAATTTTTCCTAGACCCGATAGTTATCAAAGATATTTTTCTTGATAAGTACTAATTTTTATCGAAGTATGACAATCAATTAAGGCTTTAGATTTCTTTTGAAATTAAGACTCTTACGATGTTAAACTTGATCCTTTTTTTAAAAGTGATGAGTCTACCTTTTTTATCTTCTGAAGCTATACTATGAACAAGAATTCTGGAAAGTGGTAACTCATGACTAAGCTGATTAAAAATTGATGAATTAATAATAAAGTCACCTAATGTTTACTTTACAGATACAGCTTTGAAATTTCATATGCAGATGACAAGATAAATCTATAGACAAAAAAATGTCATATTATTCTTTAATTAAATTTTCTAAAATTGAAAATCATCGAGCACCTTCAATCACAGGCTGTTTTACAGAAATCAACTGGAGTACTTGAAAGAAAGATTGTTAGTTTGAATTTTAAGGAAAAGGAACATATTAATAATCGAAAAGAAAAAAAAATTACTGGTAAGCAATAAATTTATGCTAAAATACTCTAGGAAAAATGAGGCTTTTTTCCCTGAAATCCTAGAAGAAAACATTCTATACAGATTAGGGAAAATTTCCAATTTGAGTCCATTTTTCTTGGAAAAATCTCTGTGCTAAAGCTCTGTTGGCTGCACTTCAACTAAAAACTTCCCCCTCCCTTCCTTCGTGTAAAGAGATTGATGCACGTTTAATCTGCCGAGAGTCAGACTTTAGATTGACGTGTTTTGAAAGTGAGATGCTAACTCAGGTGTCATCCTCGTCACTTACACATTGTTCAGCATTAGGAGGTCCAGCGCTATTAGGTGGCCGCGGTAGCCGAGTGGTATAGGTATCAGATCGGGGCTTGGCTTGCCTTGTCACGAGTTCGAGCCCCGTACCACTAAAGACCCACCGTGTAGGGCAGCGATGCACGTTAAATCTGTCGAGAGCTGAAACGTCCTTCCGTTGGTGTGGTAGTTAGGAGAGGGGGTGCCAGCTCAGGTGTCGTCCACGTCACTTGACCATGGTTCAAAATTACGTGGTCCGTCGCCAAAAGCCCTCGTGTAGCTGAACAGTGCGACGTTAATATTCAATCAACCAGCGCTATTAGTTTCTGTGTATCTTCAAAAAGCAACGTTGTTAAATAATCAATCAACCGTAAGTTATGAAAAAGTTTTTAAGAAAAATCTGAAAAGTTTAAAAAATAGTTAGAAGTTGAACTCTTAATTCAGATTATATACTAGAAATACATACCAAAATGTTTATTTATCTACACCGAATTCATTACAACAAAAAATCAGTATTTTAAATATTTGAAATGCAGAATCATAGAGCAGCAATATTGTGGAAGTTGTATTTCGATTTTCACAGGGCGTTTATTTATTTTAATAAAATATTAACACGTAAAGGGACAAATCAAGTGATTTCAATTTACCAGTTTACTTCGAAGTTACATATACAAGATTATAAGTGCCGCTTTGCTCGTGTTTTTTACAAGACAAACTCATTAATTATTGAACACATTAATTAATTTATCTTTTAATTTCATATAGTAAGCAAAATATGATATTACATAGATTATACAAATGAATATTTCTAAAAACAGTTCTTTTTTCTCAATAGAAATTGTTGGCGTAATGAGTTCAATCTAGAATAAGCATCATAATTCATTGTTAATTTTATATAAATAACATATGGATATTTAGCTTATTCTCAAAATTTGTTAGATAACTCCAATATTTCGGTAGAATGGACAAAAAAAGAATGCATATATTAGTCAAACAAATATTATATAAGCAAAAATGAAACCAGAAGAGAAAAATACGCTTTAACACATTTGTAATGCTATGCCTTAACGGAATATCAAAAACAAAATCCTAATATAGAATGTTTTCTTATAGTGGAAAAAATGTTTCAATATAGTATCATTTCTTACACTTTTAATATAGAGAGATGGAAATATTCTGTTGTACCACACTCATTTCTCTGCTGAAATCAATCCATTTCTTCCTCCAAAGGGATTCAAAGAAATATTCTATATTCTTTTCCTATTCTTCAAAGACAAAGAGGTGGAGAAATTCTTTTTTTAATGTGAGGAATAGGCGTATATATTAAATATATAAAAAAATTTAATAAGCAAATAAGATGAAACTGTGTGTGTTGAGCATGCTATGTACGATAATCACCAAACTATGTTAATATCAAGTTTTTCTCTATTTAATACAATGTTCTGAATTTGGGTCTCTTTCTTTAACAAGAAATAGCTCAATTCTTAAGGTATTGAAATACTAGAAGTTTATTTTCAAAATATATTTAGATATAAAGGTCAATCAAGTAGGAACAAGTTATGAATGGGGAAAAAACGCAAAGAACTTTTTCCCCTGAAAATATTTCAAAGGCTTGTCATAAAATGTATTGAAAGGCATAATTTATAGAGAAAATTTGAATTCTGTTAAACTTTGACCGTCTGTCCATATTTCTAATAATGCATTTATATATGAGATGAGATGATACTATAAACCAGCGCAGAATTTTATTGATAAAGTTATCTGTTTCTCAAATTGAGAAAGCAGTTGATCGGGAGTTACGCTTTGGATTTTTTTAAAGGTCTAGTTTTCTGCTCTAGATGATGACGGCGGGGAAAACAAGAGTTTCTGTTTACCCAATCTTTTTCGCTTCCCAAGAATTTCCTGGAAATCCCGGGAGCTTAGCAGTCATTCGGGATTTCAGGGAATGCACCACAATTTCGAAAAATCTAAAAACAAAGCCATTTTTAATTGGCATCAATAATAATCATATAAAAAACAAGGAAACATAAATACCAGATTTATATATTGAGCTAAAAAAATTATATGTAGTCATTATCCATTTCTGAAGCAATTTAGTTAAAAAAAGTAATATATGCTTTTATCACTCAACTTAGTTAATTGTTAACAACATGACAAAATTTTATAATTAAAGAATTTACAAATTTAAGATATCGGAAAAAGTTTCCCATTAAAAAAAATAACTATTCAAATTAATGTTCTTTTTATTGATTCACGTGCGTTTCTAACTTCTTGTAATGTTGCTAATAAGAGATAGATAGTAAAAGTTACTTCAAAATTTATTTGTTGCTGGTGTAACAATCACGTGTGTTCCAAAATATTAACTATTGTATCTACGTAATTTTATTTGTATGGCTGATTTTTTTTGTTTATGGAATTACTATATTTTTTGTAACATAAATTTAACTAAATATTAATGGAAGAATCTCACACAAAAATTTGGTTAAAAAAATAATAAATAAGAAAATTTGCAAAATGTGTTTAAAATTTTCTTCCCAAATTGTTTTGGAATTCATTCCCTTCTTCAAACTGCTCATTCAGTTAAATAACTCATAATGAATATAAGTATCTGAAAAAATATTAAATTAACACATATCATAAATAACATTTGTATGAATTAATACTTACATTATCCTAAAACAAAAGAATCAAGATATCAGAACTTGATCAGGTTGAACGTATTGGTGGACTGTGAAATGACTTTCATATAAATACTAAATAATTTTCTTTAACGAAGTGATGCTCGATCGGTGGAGGGGAACTAATCAAAACAAATTGTTTCATAAATTGACTTCAACAACCTTACGTGGGTATTACACTTTTAACCATTTCTAGGGGATTCCCAAAGAACATTTCTCCCTCCAAGAAATTCAGGATCAACGGTCTCAAATTGCATCAGTGCGGTCATCCAAAACTTATAACGGTGTTCGAAATCCACAATCTAGTCAAAAATAGCCACCTCACTAATTATTTCAGCCCCGTGTCATTCCCAGAAATAAAGTATAATGCCCGCGAATACAAGAAGCATCAAAATCTTACAATATTTCTGGAAAGAAACCCTAGCGAAAACCACACGCTGTTAGTAGTATACTGAAAGAGCTAGTTTCTTATCAACATAACTTTTCTTAGTTGACGCAATAATACATCCTAGACTCAAAAAGTAGACAATTCAGGATAGAATTAATGAACAAAAAGGGCCTTCACTCCTTCAGATAGTAGTCACGGAAAAGATAAAAGTTTTTTAAATTTGCTTATTATTTTTACAGAGGTTTATGCTACATGAAACATATATGATTCACTAGTAAGAGATCAGGATTCGAGACTTTTCTATTTGCTTAAGTTTTCTTACTTTTAGCAGATAATACAAAGTTTTGTACTTAATGTCTTTATTAAGGAGCACATTACTGTAATGCACATATGTGTAAGAATATATAATTTACTTGTGATTGGTATGTAACATTTGAAAATTTGTCACATGAATAATTGACACTAACTCTTTTCCTCGGTTTTAATAAACATATATAAATTTGAATCCAAAATATTTGTTAATGTATAACAAAACTAAAGAGGCAATGATTCTACAAATCACTTGAAAAATATTCTAATTCTGAATTCAATCGCTAGTAGTCATTCAACGTTCCTTCGTCTTAGAATTCTTGTTTATTCAACAACTTAGAAGATTTTCGAAGCGTCTTTTACGTGGGGAGTTTGTTTTAATTAATAAGAGTGAAATATCTATCCCGAATTCAAAATATAACGTTAATCTCACTCTAGATTGTAGTATTTTCTCCCTAAATTGAAGGTAAAACTAATGCTAAAAGTTTCATGTCCATATATAAAATATATTTTTACACGTCTAGAGGCTCTATCATAAAATCAGGCTTCTAAAGCGTAACGTGATGCAAATGTATTTCACTAAAGCATAATGTATTAGCAGTTTTTTTTATACATTTTATACCCAAAGTTTACGAGTAGAAAATTAAAGTCATCTCAATGTATTTATAAATGGAAATTTAATGACTTATGGCTGTTTAGAGGTTAACATATTGAAGAAAAGATACACAAGTTAATTTTTAACGTATGAAAAAAGTACATTTCGTAAATAGCGGATTGGCTCCCCCTTTTTCGTGTTTTAAATTACCATAGGACTCAAAAAATACATTACATACTAGATATCTGAGCTTAAAAATTCAAAAAAATTTTGATTTTTTCAGTGCATGATTTCATAATATTAAAAGTTACTATCAATTAATTAAAAGTATGGAAAAAACTTTGTTACATGTATATTAATTAATTTTACCCTTTTCTAAATTTAAAAAAGTAATTCATAAATTGAAAAGGAATGTCAAGGAAAAACACAAAAGTGAATGCTTAAATAGAAAAATTGTATTTTATTTCTTGCTACAAAAATGTAGCATTTTCATTTTCTCATAGTATGATCAAAACTATTAGTCTATTCACTACAACTGAATTTGGAACTTAACACTAAACCCACCGACATTTTATACATACTTATTTCTACCGAAGGCAGTCAAATGACCACTTTTAAGTGTATTCTTTTTCAGTTGATTATAAATAATTCAGAATTTATCATGAGCAATGAAATACATAATAATTACCATGTAATAATTAAACTTTTATTTTTTTGTATATTTTAGGCATATACATTTTAGAAAGGAAAGAAATTGAGTACAATTATGTTTTATTTCAATAATTTACATAGATATCGTTTATTCAAATTAAAATAAAATTTATTCGTCTTCACAGTTCTTACATTTTATCAACCCTTGCATTTCATAATATTACGTTTCACGTATCGCGTTGGCCCTGGTATTTTTCTGAAAACCGTACAAGCGGGGATCTTCCAGGTTCAGAATCTTTTTGAAAAATAATTTTATCAATAAAAATTTCAATATTCTGATCGTTCTTTTTGTCTTCAAGCTCACCTTTGGAACTAGAGAGCAAACTGGTTCTTTCTTGTCTCCTTTGTGTATTCACAATGTTTTGTTTCTTATTATCCGTGTCGAGTTGCTCAGGGTTAATGTTCCATAGATTATATATGCACCATCTTCACTCTCAGAATTTTCTTCTTCGTCTATTTCAGAGCATAGTTCGTTTATATTACTTATTTCTTCTCACTATTTCCTTCGAATTGACATTTTTAGAGGTAATTTCTGAATTTTCGTTGTAATGATCTGTTAATAATTAAATAAAAAAACCTCTACTTTACTATTTTTATTTCTTACCCTAAGCTTGTAGCCTTACAAATAGAACTGCAAGCGAATTTGTAATGATCGTAATTTTGCCTTGTGGGTTACCATCAGCCGGAGATCTGTACCTGGTAATAAAAGCAAAACTATACATAAACACATAAAGCAAACTATACATAAGCACAATCGGATAATATATATTCTCTTGTAAGACTTGGAAGTTTGAGATTTCAATGCAGATAACTATGAAATTTCATATATTTTTTTTATCGGTCAAAAGACCGCTCGTGGTTGAGAGAGATAACGGTATACATATGTGTGTGTGTGATTATCCAGAAAAATTAAAGAAAAGAAACATAAATTGAAAAATTAAGTAGATATATATAATTAAAAAAAAAGTCGACTGATACTTTTTAAAAAAATGAAAACCGGGAATTTAAAAATTTTGATTCGTGTGAAAAGCGGTCATTTGACCCCTCTAATAAGTTGAGTGTAAAAGCAATAGTAATAATCTGCATTCGCGACTTACATATGATACGTAGCATTCAATAATAACTGTATGTTAATTTTACGATATTTTTTAACTCCAATCAATTTTACGTATTTTAATTTTTGATAAGTTATGGAAAGTTCTGACCAGAATATATTTCAACTTAATTTTTAAAAGCTTGTAGCTTTCAGTAACTTTCTTGTTATGTTTTTTTTTGTAATTTATTTTTATATAATAATATTTTTCACTTGAAAAAAAATTTTTTTTTCATCTAGCTATTTTCTTTTCTGAAATATAATCTCAGATATGAAGATACATTTTAGCTTTAACTTCATAGCTGTTATTTTCAGTTTTTTAATAGATTTTGGTGACTTGTTTCAGGCATGGTGGATCACCCTGACTAACATTGAAACGGATGAAGGCCATGTGATTTTAACTGCCTACCTTTGGGTCCGGAGACCGTGTTTTGAACATTTTAGACAACTGGGACGAAAAGGAATCCCTCTTCGGGCCAGTTGTTAAGTGTTTTTTATTCCTGTCCTTTTGTTGTTTTACGACTTGTGGGAGAAAGAGTTGTAGAGAAAAAAGTCGTTTTTTTTTTCCAGCTGTTGATGGATTTTCTGAGTGATACATAGAAAAAGAGAGTAACATTGGAATGAGTACCATTTGAACCCCTTTTTGTTGACATGACTTCATTCAGCGCTTTTTAATTCTGTTGGTTGCTACTTGGAGAAGATTGAGTCGCTGCAATATCGTAACTTTTTATGTTTGATTTTTTAGACTAATTAGGTTGACTTTATGTAATTTATAGTAATTTATTGCATTCTGAAACATTTCATTAAGATTTTTTTCTCAGTTGAAAAGCTACTTTCGCCCAGAAATTTTATCATGGCCTTGATAGTCATGGTCGTTGTCATAAGTTTGATTCCTGCAGCTTCTGAAGACCAACCGTATAGAAAAGCTGATACATGTTAAATCTGTTAAGGCTCAAAGTTTTCTCGAGGGAAGACAGTGGATGAATAGTGAGTAAGGTGTCAATTCAGGTATCAGCCACGTCACTTAACCATGGTTCAAAATTTCTAGATCCTTCGTAAATAGCCCTCGCGGAGGTTCAAAGTAAGCTATCAAATCAATAAGAAATCTTCAATAAGCAATCAAATCAATTTTCTCTTCGCGAAAGTAAGATTTCTCTAATCGTTGTATTGGCTAATTTGGTTTTTTCTTTTGAACCGCACGAATAATAAATAGCTTTTGTTTATAAAGTAATAATTTGTTTTTTCTCTGAACATTAAAATAAGTATGAATACCTCTATGCGAGATTTAAATATCTATAAAAATTAATTCAAACTAACGCTAACGCTTGATATCCTTGGGAACGCTTGATATCCTTGGGAACGCTTGATATCCTCCATCCCATATCGAAATGTATTCGGGCCTTGAAGTGGAGAGGCCTGGATTGAGAGGGGGCTTACTGATTAGTGGACTGGAAGGAGCAAGGTTGTGTGTCTATGGTGACTGCTTCAGAGACATCCGATGTGATGGAAATTTTTCAGAGTAAGTGGACGAGAGACTTGTCTGCTATTAGTCGAAAAGAATCAGTGAGGCAACACTCTATTGACTGCCTTGAAGTTATGGAACAGAAGTTGATTGGAAAAAAGTGCTTGCTTGTGTGGGTTGCAGATTGAGAATAATTCAAAATTAAGAAAGGAAACATGATAATAAAACGCAAAATTAGAAAATGGTCATTTGCCACGAGGGGAATGACGCAATTAATTACTAGGGAGGGGGGATTATACGAGTCCAGAAGGATTCTTTTGGACCTCTTAGTATTGACATTGGGATTGTAATTTTCAAGATTTAAGAGATTAAAGCTTATTAGAATTTGGCAGATTATAAAAAAATTTAATTGCCATTTTTTGAATATATTTTTTAAAAGGATAAATGTTAATAGCTTTGTAAATATCTCTATTTTTAGAGTATCTACAAGCCTTAGTTATATTCCTGATTAAAGTATTTTGGGCATTTTTTAAAAGTTTAATGTTTGAATTAACTTCATAGTCCCACACAGGGCAAGCGTACGTTAAGATGGGCCGCAAAACAGCAATGTAGAGAAGTACTTTGTTGTAAAAATTCATTTGAGAATTCCTGGCAAATTAAGAGATAAATTGAGCATAAGGCGTTCCGGGTTCTTCACACGCGTGTATGATGTTTTGTTTTCATGATAAATGTTATCTAGAGGGTTGTGACGTAAATTAAATATTTCCATGATAATTTTTTTTTTTTTGTATTTTTGTATTTATTCCATCTTTATCCATTATACTATATAGTATAATAAGATAAAAGTGAAAAAGTTCTAAGACCTACAATGCCAAAGAAGAAAGAAATTGGAGTTCACGAGACACAACAAATGTAGATACAAAAAGTCTTTGGATTAAACGGGAGACCTATTATGATTTCTAAAGCTGTCGCTGAATTTGGCCAGTTATTTAGGGTTAAGTAATGCTTTATGGATCCACCTTCCCCGTACAGCAGGAATTTTTGACATAATAGAAAAAAAAGAAAATTAAAGCCATGTTGAAAAGTTAAGCGTACTTCTAACACGTGGATGATAAACCTGACAATATAGTAAAATGAAATTATGAAAAGAGAACAATAATGTATCTCTCAAGGAGAGGTATAACAAAAAAAAATTTATATAAATATATATATATATATATATATATATATATATATATATATATTTTATATATAATATATATATATATATATTATATATATATATATGACATGATTTTAGAATCCGAAACAAACTTAGTTTTAAAAAGGTCTTTATTCTAGAATGAGTACATCTCTTCTGACGCAAGATGCAGAGAGAAAAAAACGCCACCGAAAATCCTAAGTGGGTTAAACACTTAAAACACCGATCTCGGCGTTCATGAGTGCTCTTGAAAGTTAATGATGACATATAGGGCTATTAAATATAACGATCTGGAATTAGACATGTTTATTGGCTAGGCCATATGTTCGGAAGAAATAAATGGGCGATTAGTTTGATACTTGAAAATGAAATGAAAAAGATGAGTTAAGTGTTAGATAGAGAATTTAATTTTTAATCTAATTTAATTATCCTTACATTTGCCCCCAATTTTAAAAGGGAGTAATGGCGTGGTTTTTTCTCTCTTTACAAACTTAATCAATTTTCAGCATATAGAAAACAATACATAACATCATTTGGAAACGCATATTACACACAGTAGAAATATTTATGTAAAATGAATACTAAAATCAAATTTCTCTAAAATAAACGAAACTCTAACAACAAACACAGTAATGACACTTCCAAAATATTAATTGATAAAAATGAATTTCCGTACATATAACTGAAGATTAGCTTGTTCAAATCTATTCGACATCCAGAATAAGAGCTCTCGTTTCCTCCTATTCCTTCATAATAATAGATTCGTATTATAGCTAGCAGATAATGTTTTCAAAAAAAAAAAAATTTGGAAAATAATATCATATCAAACAATAAGATAGTAGATATAAAAATACACGGTATCATACAAATATTAAAATACTAATTTTGTATAAAAATCTACTCTAGCGCCATCGTAGTATTACCTTACAGTGTTACTCTACATTTTCCATATATGAAATACATTTTTTAAAAAGAAAAAAAATATATAGACACTAATAAAATGACATTATTAATAATATGAAAACAGTGTACAACAACTTATATGCACTATTCAACACAATAAACAGTATTTTATTTCATATGCGTTGTAAACTGTAAGAATATAAAAGTATAAAAATTATATGAATATAGGAATAAAAGAATATAAGAGTTATAAGATTAAAAGAGCTCTTTAAATAATTGTGAATCGGAAATGTGGACTCTCTTCTATCATCACCTTTAGTATTTATGTAAAATTTCCACAATATTCACTGTAACTTAACACAATATCGCATACAATATTTTGAATCTCTCCGTAACCTTCTAAGTATTCGTTTCATAGACAAAATTCTTGACTTTCTCTTATATAACACATTCACTAATATAAACTGTATCACACTACTTATTTTAGAACACATCTCTCTGAGAAATCTCTGCGCGATCAAATCACAGATGTTCAGGGATGCTAATAAGAAAACAATAAGAGGTGTACATATCAAACTGAACACGTTTGTCCTCTTAATGTTTCAAGACATACAAAGTTATAATGATTGTATTCTCCCTTATCCACTGTATAATATCCAAAAATAAGCTTCAAGTTATTAAATTAATTTTAAATTTAGATAAGAAGAAAATTTCGAGAAATAGTGAATCTTGATATATGGCCGGTATATCAGAACACTCAATTTCAAAATGAAAAAAAAAAATAAATGACATGCAATACGGTTACTGCTGAATAAAATAATTAACAAAACAATGAAATTCAGTGGAGAAAAAAGAATGCAACGTGACTTTATTTTTGTTTCTTATAAAAATCAATATCACTAGTATTAGTACATTAGTCAATTTTCTAAAAACTTAATTTATATCTTTCAACTTTAAAACACCAATTTCTATCATAAATGTTAATTCATTCGACATCTTAAGATAAAATTATGAGAAGTATATTAAAATTTCTCAAAATTTTGTATGACGAAACCTATACACTTTGTTTTCTCAGTTAAAATGTAAAGAATATCTGATTTAACACAACTATATTATAAAAATTAAATATCATATCATATATTCTTCTTCTTAAAGTTCTGTTCAGAAAAACTCAGTCACTTCAATGTTATTAAAATTGGAAATATATAATTTAACTGACCTCCACTTCGTAGCGGCAGAAACCCTTGGTGAACGGTAATCCACAGATGTTGTTGTCAGTTGTGATTTGCACTAGTAAAATTTTATTTATTTATTTTTCTTTCGATGTTGGTCCTTCACTATTATTCCGTATTACCATGCAGACTTCCCGGCGAAGAAGATTTTTTTTTTCCTCTGGCAGAAGGAATTATGTCTTTCTTCACGGGGATAGGGGATTAACGCTTCTCTTCTCTTTTTTTTTCTTCGCCATTAGAACGTTGTTTCTTTCATTCGCGATAATCTAGCCTCTAAAGTAAAAACAGAAATATCTTTCGGCTGTAGAAACGGTTTCTTCTCGGAGTTAACATTGCGTTTCTTCTTTTTCCGTACCATAGAGCATTCCTTTTCAGTTTCGGCAACCTGATGTCTTTAACAAAAAGGGGTATAGCGCCGTCGGAGTTCCATCAAATTCTCCATAGCATTTATTACGGTCGTTGGCGTTCGTTTTAATTTAAAATTATTTTACTATTGAGAAAAGTTTTACTTTAAGATTCGAAATTTATTCGCGCAGATAGAATATCCTGCCGGCTTTATTTTTGACCGGATTTTAGAGTCAGAAACAAACTTAGTTTTAAAAAAGGTCTTTATTCTAGAATGAGTACATCTCTTCTGACGCAAGACGCAGAGAGAAAAAAAACGCCACCGAAAATCCTAAGTGGGTTAAACACTTAAAACACCGATCGCGGCGTTCACATGAGTGTTCTTGAAAATTAATGCTGACATATAGGGCTATTAAATATAACGATCTGGAACTAGACATGTTTATTGCCTAGGCCATATGTTCGGAAGAAATAAATGGGCGATTCGTTTGATACTTGAAAATGAAATGAAAAAGATGAGTTAAGTGTTAGATAGAGAATTTAATTTTTAATCTAATTTAATTATATATATATATATATTTATATATATGTTGAATTATTTTTAATTTAATAAATTTGGAATAAAACTAATAACAAACACGTTCTACAATGTTTTGAATTCAGCATGAAATTATTTAAATGTGGTGCACATTCTTATTATTAGTAATACTAAACTGAATTCGGTGGCGCAATAGCCTATGAGGGCCAATGTCTTCTGTTCCAAACTCAGTTTTAAGGTGCCTGACTAGTTGCGGGAACAATTTTTTGTAATATTGCTGAAAATTCCTCTTTAAACTTATTTTTGTTTAATTATAACTGAAAACTTATAAAAGTAAAAAAGAAAAAAAAATTTCAGTATATTTTTGTAAGAAAATGGACAATTTTAGGTTAAAATTAGGCATTTTTTGCACATCACGGCAAACACTATAAAATAAATTCTAACACATGAAATAAAAAAGCTCTTAGTGTTTTATTCCGAAAGCAGTTACCTATGTTTTGATTTATCATCTTTGAAAATTTTCAATTTATTACAAAATTAGGGGTCCAAAAGTGCACAAAATGAAAATTTTGCATTTACCACAAAGAAAAACAATCATAAAAAATGTAATTGTATTATTTTTCCTTAATCTTTATTTCACAATATGCATATTGTAATAATAAACAATGATGCAAAATTTCATGCAATTATCTCAAAAACTTTTTGTGAAATGTCATGTTTGCCGTGCGATAAAATATGGAAAAAATCTGCTTCGGAGAAAAACGCATTATTTAAAGATTTAAAATCAAAATCTTAAAAGATTATACAACTAAAAGAGTCTAAAACCTATCTATATCAAAAGAACAAAGATTTTATAAGCACATATCAGTATTATATATTTATTTCAAATTTTTTTTTTTTTTAATTTTGTTACCTATTTTATAGTCAAAAAAGTTTTTCTTGACGTCTAAATGCATAGTTTTTTTTAAATACAAATTAGAGACATAAAATGCACACTAGAAAAATTTAATGCATTAAAAAATAATAATTTTTATAAGGGAAAAACATAGTATGGTAGAGCTTAAGAAATATGTAAATATCAGTAAATGTTCAAGAAAATTTCTTTTTTAAAAAAAGTATTGCTTATCACAAAGGTTATAAGAAATTAAAATAAAAATATATAAAGAACAGAGAGAGAGATTTTGAACCCTCCATATGAATACACTTTGCCTTTTTTCATCGTTAGTAATTTTATTTTCTATGCTGCTTTTCTTTTTTCCGAGGAAATTTTCAAAATTCCAGGGGTATGTCAGGCAGAAGTTAAAATGCGTTCCAGATCAAATTTTACAAATCCATGTACAAGATCTTATGAAAGGAAGAATTTGCATTTTTAATTAATCATAATAAGCCAGTATATCACAATTTAAAAGGAATTAACGTTAATAATGCTCCTAAGCGAAATGTTTCAAGTTTAATAGTTGTACCTGTAAGTAAAATACACCATAAAATGCTACTGTGAAAAAGGGTTTCTGAATAAATTTCGAATCCTTTATGAATAGATTTCAACTTTTTGTCACCACCTGACAAAGTATTATTGGGATTAGCTGTCAACTTTTCATTCTGCTAGTAAGATGCAGTTAATTCCATTAAATCTTCTTAGATTCCCCGATCTTGCTTTGGGAAAAATTAATTAATTTTTGTCTTTAAAAAACACATTTTTTCATAAAAATTTTAAAAAAAATTAAAATTTGAATAAAATATCGAAAGCGGGACAAAAAAAATCAAAAAAATGAAAAAAATGTACGAATTTATTTACAATTTTTAAAAAAACTTTAAACTATTTTTTTAAGTATATCACCTTCCCCCTCATTATTTCACTTAAGAATATATATTTTAAAAAAATTCGATAAAATCCCCAAAAGTTAAAAAAAGTATTAAAAAAAAAACCCGGTTTCGATATTAGCTTCCTTTCTTTTTTGCTGCTCTCTTTTAACATAAAACCCCCTAACTTGAAATAATTGAAGTGCAAAAAAAAAAGGTTTTTTTTAAAAAAGAAAGAAAACAACTATATAAACATTAAATTTAAAAAAAATTTATTTTCAAAAAATTGACGTTTTGCTAGTCAGGCATTTTAAAAGCCTTCCCAGATGTAAGAGCAGATGTTCTGGTCAGATGATCAATCTAACACTAAACCCCCAGTTTTTAGTTCCCAAGCAGGCTTGATACTACTTTATCAATCCACTGAAGGGATGAAATACTGAGTCGACATTTCCCAGCCCTGGAATTTGGGAATTCCAAAGGCAATACTTCCCATTTTAGCTTTACTACTTAAAATAAAAGTAAAGTTTCAAATGAAAAAAATAATGAGTTGCAAAGATGCCATGATTCTGAATTTCCTTGTTTGTTTCATAGGATTCGCAGTAAGGGGAAAATGAGATATTGTGCCACAAGTATATGAAATGAAAGCCCTTGAAGAATCAAGTAGAACAAAATTCTTTATTATAATCTTTCAACTCTTAATTCGAAAGATTTCAGTTATTGAAACTAAAACTGACAAGGAGAGTGCACGACTAAGGAAATTCATTTGGGATCGAGACTTGGTGTAAAAGATACTCTTTTAGGGGGGTTCACCCCCCAATGGAATTCTAGACCATCAATTGGAAAATGGTTTGAAACAGTTAAAACTTTTTTCAATTTAAATTTTTAAATTTTTCCCCGGGGGGCTTGATTGGTAAATTCTTTTTCTATTGGGGGTTAGGGGGTTCAATTTCCCCGGATCAACTTTTTTTTTTCCCTTCATTTAATTATTTTTTTAATTTAAATAAAATTTTTTTGAAAAAAGGGTTTTTTAAATATTAAATATATTAAATGAATATAAAACTTACCGGGAAAGTAAAACCCATATTCGGGGGAAGAATAAAAGGGAACCTGGACATTTGGGCCTTATTGTATCCAAAAATTTTAAAATCTATTCCTCGAATTTATCATTAGATTTACCCGAAAATCATGGGCGAACGGAGAAAGTTTCGATTTATTAGACTTTAAAAAAAGAAATTCAATGTCGAGAAAAAGGATTTAACTAAAAAATTTAATTCCTTTAATCAATTCCCGAAAAGGGAAAAAAAAATTTTATAACGAAAACAAAATTTAAACCCGAAGTTTAATATATAGCAAATTTAAAATAGGAAAAATAAAGGGTTTTTGTCCCCACGACCTCCGGTTTTTCCAATTAAAAAAAGTGTTTTTTGCTTAGGAACTGATAAAAAATCCCTAGTTCCGATTCTTGTCCCAAAACAATCGAGGAAAGGAATTTCTTTAAAAAAAACGGGATTTGTTTTTTGGGTTTCGGGGGGGCATATATTTCCCTTTGGGAAATCTAAGGTTTGGTTAATTGGAGGGTCGTCATTCGAGCGAATGTCTTCTTTCATCCCAACATCCCCGCTGCCCAGGGTCCTCCTCCCCCGAACGCAGGTGTTTTGGTCCCCCCCTTCTTTTAGAAAACTATTTCCGCTGTAATGGAAAACCACTCACAACAAAAATACCCCGAAACGTGAGGGTTTTTTTTTGCAAAATCGGGGGAAAAAAAAACTCTTTTTAGATAACCTTGGAATGTTTTTAAAAACAGTAGTCTGGAAAACCTCAAAAGTGGTTTTTTCCCCCAAAAAGTTAACCCTGCCGCGATTGGAACTTTTGGGGGCAGTTTTTGCCCCCGAGAATTTTGAAATATTTAACATCAAAATTTAAATTCCCTATTTCGAAATTTTTACTTTGGAGTGATTCTTCTATTGCTCTCCATTGGATTAATCCGCGATCACTCGCGCGGGGTGTTCTGTACACACTCCAGCAACAAGAAAATCCTCCCAGATTTCTAAAAAGAATGTGCAGAACCACGATTTTTTCTGTAGCTGCACATTTTAGGTCATTGAACCTTCAGGCGTGATGCAATCCCTCTTTAAGGAACGATTGGAATGTAATGACCTTGAAAAGTTTATCTGGAGGGCTGAGAACTCCCGCGAGAAGTTGAGCATTTGTATACAGTCGCTCTAAAATTTGGAAAATGATTAAAACATTATTTTTTCTATATACTTTCTACTATCATTATCTCATTAATTATAAAGTATATTTATTACTGGCATATACGTTTTATACTGGTTTTATGAAAAATATAAAATTATGTGTTTTAAAATGAAAATTTTGTATGTTTAGTTTAAATTAATGTGTTAGTCTCATTTGTGTGCAATAAATTAAATAATTTTATTTGTATAATACAAAACACATCTTGTACTTTATAAATATGTATCATAATGACTTAATTTTTATTTTTATAATTAAATACACGAGTTAAAAGTTTGGGGTGTTCTCTACACCCCGAGTAACGAAGGTAGCAAAAACAGGCGCGAGTGACCGCGGGTTAAGGGAAAAGCTTCAAACTACAAGCAATTTGTTTCGAATGGGGTAATAGAAATCCAATCAAATTCCGATCCGTCTGATTGGCATCATTGCAGTGGGAGAGAAAATCCAGCAGATTATGTTCCTCGTGGAGCGAATCTCGAGACAATTATTAACAGCCAATTTTGGTTGCATGGTCCTCAGTGGCTTCGCACGACGGAAAACAACTGGTCGAAAAACTTGAATTGTAACTTTTCTTCAACCGACCCATATAATTCCAAAGAACAAGTGTTTACATTCGCTCTTGTGAATTAAACACAGCCTCAGTAATTAATTTAAGTAAATTTAGCAGCCTGCAGAAATTATATTGTGAGTTACTAGTTGGGTGCTTCGTTTTGTGCATAACACATTCGCAATAGATACAATAAACGATCCGACGAATTAACAACAGAAGAAATCTCGATGGTGCCGAAAATTTTTGGATTCAATTAGCACAGAGAGATGCTTTCGCCGAAGAAGTTAATTGTTTACGTGCAAGCAAACTAATACTCAAAACTTCAAAAATTTTAGAGTTAAATCCTTTCTCTCTCTCTCTCCTTGATACAGATAAATTGATACGTGTCGGGGGAAGACTGCAAAAATCTAAATTTTCTTATTTACAAAAACACCCTATCATTTTACCGGCCAAACATTACTTCGTAAATTTAATAGTGCGAGATTATCACGAAAAGGTTTTTCACGGTGGTATTAGTGAAACTCTACTAGATATTAGAGAGCTATTCTGGATCATTAAGAGGAGACAGACTGTGAAAAACATCTTAAAAAAATGTGTGCTATACAAAAGATTTAGTTCGACTTCAGGTGTTCAAGTCACCGCTCCGTTACCAGCTCTTCGTGTAGAGCAGTCAGCGCCATTTTCTGTAGTTGGAATAGATTTTGGAGGCCCTCTCTACACAAAAGACGAGAATAAACACTACATTGTTTTATTTACGTGTGCTGTTACGAGAGCTCTTCACTTAGAGCTAGTCAACAACCTTACAACTGAAACGTTTCTATTAGCACTTCGACGTTTTATTAGTCGTCGTGGGCTGTGTTCAAAAATCTTGACTGACAACGCAAGAACTTTTTAAAGATCCGAAATTGAATTGCAAAACTTGTGGAAAGTTATCAGCCATCCTACAGTGAAAGCGTTCTACGCTTCCCATAAAATCTACTGGCAGTTTATCATCGAACGAGCACCCTGGTGGGGTGGCTTTTACGAAAGACTCATTCGAACAGTAAAACTTGCTTAATACGAAAGACTGTGGGAAGAACAACTTTATTTCGCGATGAGTTGGAGACTCTTTTAATTGAAATTGAAGGAGTGCTCAACTCTCGCCCTCTTACATATATTTTTAGTGAATTTAATGAACCTGAACCTCTTACTCCCTCTCATATGATTTTAGGACGTAGAGTGAATAGTGTGACGTCTTCGATTGGGGTGAACCTCACCCATCTATTCATCTGAAGTTTTATGGCCCCAAACAGACGTTGGGTGACAAGAGCAGGTGGCCATGGGGTCATTGTTTGTTGTCTGGCCTCGGACAAGCGCAGACATCGGGTCTGGAATTTACAATGGCTAAAGAATGCCGGTGACAATAGGTTGACGTATAGGCGAAGCCTGTATGAAAGTCGGTACCTAGAGAATAGGGCTATGAGGCCCAGGTGGTGAGATGAATGGAAGTTTCAGAAGTTGGATGAGAATTATGGCGCCCTTGGATTCCAGACAGACGAGGAATGTGTTTGTGTTTGCCGCGCAAATGGGAGACGAAAGTGGCCCGGGGACGAGGGCAGACCTTTTTTTTTGGCCTGCCAATGAGGAAGACGAGGGGCGTGTGGTGGACCCGCCCCTGGTGTTTAAAAGGGGTTAATTTTGAGGAGAACGGAGGGACGGAGAGGAAAGAAACTTGGAGAGAGCTCTGGATGGAAACAGAGGGATAGAGCCCTGGAGTGAGACGGACGGAGCCCTGGATGGAAACAGAGAACCATGGAGTAAACTGGAGAGGAGCCCGGAAAAGCAAGGGATTGTCGAGTGCCTTTCGGAATAAGGATTGACCTCCAGTGAAAAAGACTGTCCACCCGGCTTGGCATATTTATTGGACTTTTTAGTAACATATGAAGCTATTAAATACTGTTTTAATTTAAAATGAGGCTGTGACAAATTTTCTTGTTTTCTAACTACTGACGACGTTACAATAGTCTACCACCTGCCAGGCTTAATTTTGATTATAACTTATCCAACAGGAAAATTCTAATTAAAAGGTTTAATTATCGCGAAAAATTACTTAATATGTTTTGAACAAAATGGTCAAAAGAATATATTTTCATGCTTAAATCTGCTCATTGTGTTAAGTCTACAGGCGAAATTAAAGAGTTTAAAATTGATGATGTTGTACTAATTAATGATGAAAAAATTCCTAGACATTTTTGGAAACCAGGTAAACTTGTTGATGTATTTCCTGGCAGGGATGGCAAAATACGTTCTTGTAAGATAAAAATACAAAATTCAACTATTAAAAGACCAGTACAATTGTTACATAACCTTAAACTTAATGAATGATTTCTTAGTTAAGTAGTTGTTTTGAATTTGTATCTGTAGAATTTGTGTGTGAATTATTTGTAATGTGTATTTAATATTTTTCTGTGTATTTTGAAATTGTAGCAGATTTTGAATGAACCCCCTGGTCATTCGGGGGGAGTATGTTGTAACTCTAGTTCAGCGGCGCTGCAGTCGCTTGTTTTCAAGTGTATATAGTATTCCTGTCTGTCTTGTTTGTGTGGTAAATAAACGTTTGTCCCTTCATCCGACTGGTAATATCATTGTAGTCGCCTCAACTCTGACAGGTAAGAGTGAATTTATTCCATTTTTATTGAATGAAAATCGAATTGAATTTTTGAAAAACGATAACGAACGAATTACGAATTTGAACATTAATTTGAATTTGAACATTGCATCTTTCATTCCATTGGAACATATATTCTTGTCCGGGGTTTACTGTGAGCGAATGGATCGAAGGCAAAACGAAAAAAAATAATAAATAGATAAATATTATTTTAGAAAATATTTTAAAAGAATTGAATAATTTAATTGAAATCATAAGGAAGAAAGTTCGTTTATACAATATTAAGAAACAGTGATTTATAAAATAGTTCTATACGATGTTAATACCAAAACAAAAAAAATTGTCAATGCTAATACCTAAAAATCATTTTAATAATATTTTAAGGTATTCAATCATGTTAGGAAAAGTGTTTTTGAAAAAGCTTTTATGAATGATTTTTTAATTTATTATCACCTGAAATAGAATATGTGAACAAAGCTGTTTTATGGATATTATTACAATAAAAAAAATGATACTATTTTTTGGCAAAAAATGAAAATAAAATGAAATATTTTCAAAATATTATCTCTTTATGGGAAAATATTCTATAATATTATTGTTATATATATAGGAAAGAATTCGCCTTAGAGCCTTAATTAGGAGACATAAACAAATCACATAATTACAGAGTTAGTACGAATCAAAATAACTGGTGTTTTCTGTGTTAATATTTCACTACTTTTATATATTAAAATGTCAATAAACCTACATTTAGCAGCTTCGGGGTACCCTAGTGGTCAAAGTAACGGACTCGTGGCCGGCGTATCATGAGTTCGAGCTTTGTACCGCTGAAGAAGAAACCGATGCAAGTTAAGTATATATGAGGATATATACTGTCTTTGGAGAGCCAGCACTCGGAAGTGCTTCTTCTCTGTGTGCGTATTAGAAAAGAGATGCTCAGGAGAGCTGTAGGAAGGGAGGAGGCAAGAAAACAAACAATTGTTCCATAAAGAAGAGGCTGAGGAAACCCTTTTCGGCGAGGTGGCTTTCTCTCTCTTTCTTTCCCCGCTTTGGAGGGGCGAAGCGACGGGTTCGCTTGGGCGAAATGACGTTTTCCTCAGTGGGTGAGAGTTGCAACAGGGCTCTTGGTTTCGGTTTGTTACAAAGTGCTTTGAATGGCGGTGGACTGGGCTGGGTGTCTGTGCATTCCTGGATTGACATCGGACTGGGCCCTGATGGTTGGATTAGCATGGAGGTTTAATTGTCCATAGAAGTCTTCCGATAAATCACGTATTCTCTCGTGAATAGGGAGGATTTTTATATCCCTGTGAAGATATTTCCTGGAAACATATAAGGGATAATCGAGGATGGTTCTTAAGGCTTTGTTTAGTGAAGTACTTGGAGCTTGCTCATATGCCCCAGATGGGTGATGCATGTGTGAGGACTGGTTGTAGGTATTGCAGGTAAATAATTCTTTTGTTATCCTCGTCATTTGACCCTGGTTTAAAACTACGAGATCCGTCATCAAAAGCCTTCAAGCAGCCGAACAGTGGAACGGTAATATTCCCTCAATCCTCTTTTAAGTCATATGATTCAAAAATCCTACAGTTCAATTATTTTCACATGCATAGTGCCCGATTCCACCGTGTACCGACGGAGGACTTTGAGCTCGACAAGGCCGCGATAGCTTAGTGGTCAAGGTAACGGACTCGTGCCCGGCGTGTCATGACTTCTAGCCCAGTGCCGCTGAAGACCCACCGTGTAGGGGAGCGATGTACGTTAAATCTGTCGAGAGCTCAAACGTCCTTCCGTTGGTGTGTGTGGTAGTTAGGTGAGGGGTGCCAGCTGAGGTGTCGTCCCCGTCCCTTGACCATGCTTCAAAATTAAGTGGTCCGTCACCAAAAGCCATCGAGTAGCTGAACAATGCGATGTTAATATTCACTCACGCACTTGAGCTCGACAGAGTGGCCACAGAAATCTAGTGGTCAAGGTCACAGATTCGGGGCTGGAGTTCGAGCCTAGTACCACTGAATACCAGCCGTGCAGAGGAGGCCGCTGCACGTTAAATCTGTCGAGGTTCAAACGCCCGCCCGTTGGTGTGGTTTGAAAGTTAGGAGAGAGGGTGGAAGCTCGAGTGTCATCCTCATCACTTGACCAAAATTCAAAATTACGAGATCCGTAACGAATAGAATTCGTGTCTTTATACTGCGACGTAAATATAACTCTCCCTTTCATGTAGCGGGTACCAGTCCTGGTGCCATTGAAGGCCCACCGTGGGAAGGGTGGTGATGCACATTAAATTGGTCGAGCTCAAATTAATAAATTAGTGTTATATTATCGTCGCACAATAAAGTTGCACGAGGAATATTGAAGACGGACCTCGTAATTTTGAATTATGGTCAAGTTACGACGACACTTAGCTGGCATCTCCTCTCCTAACTCCCCCACCACACCAAAGAGAGGAAGTGCGAGCCTCGACAAATTTAACGTACATAAACCTCATCTGCACGGTTGGTCTTCAGCGGTACTAAGCTTGAACTTATGACATACCAGCCCCGAATCCATGACCTTGACCACTAAGCTACCATGACCTATCTGTCGAGCTCAAAGTCCTCTCGTTAATGTTGTGTGGAAGTTATGAGAGGAATGCCAGCTCAGGTGTCATCCTCGTCATTTAACCATAATTCAAAATTACGAGGTCATTTGCCAAAAGCCCTCTTGCAGCTTTATACTGTGACGCTAATATTACTCTCTCTCTCCGCTTCATGTCACGGGTTCTAGTTCTGGTGCTGTTGGAGACCTGCAATGTGGAGAGTTGTGATGCACATTATATATGTCGAGGATCAAACATCCTCACTTTGGTGTGGTGGGGAAGTTAGGAGAGCAGGGTGAAAGCTCAAGAGTTGTCCTTAGTCCTTGGACATGATTCAAAATTACTATGTCCGTCGCCATAAGTCCTCGAGTAGTTTAATAGTGTGACCTTAATATTCACTCACTCACTCACTACAACGCCACGTTTATAACACTCACTACAAACATCAATAAAACCACTGTTAGTAAGAAAAATTTTCTTTTTCTTTCACAATTTGATAGTAGGCCTAAGATCTATTCTTTATAAAAAGTGCAAAACTGTTAGCTTAAAATATCATTTATATCTTCCCCATCCCTCACATTTTATCTCGGATGTCATCCTCGTCATTTGACCCTGGTTCAAAATCAATAACCCTCGTGTTGCTTTAGAAAACGGCATTAATCAAGATCAGATCAAAATAATTCCTAACATTTAAAAGAATTGCTGTGTATATCTTGAAATCTTTATGTGTATTTCCGCGGTCAAATTTATAAAGTGTATCCATGGCAATGTAATACGTGATTATTATTACTCGTTCATGCATAACATATTAATTTAAAGTAGGAGGCATATTAAGAATGATTTATATAATAAATCCTTACCATTGATAAAGACATGAACTTCTTAAGTTTTGCAAAATTTATTTCATTTTTGATTGACTTTATGAGTGTTTAGACGTGTCACTATTTATCTATAAAAAAATAATGAATAAAAGAAACTAAAATCTGTCGGTTTTCTTATTAATAGATCCGGGAAAATTTCGATTTAACAAGAGTTTCACTATTTATTTAACCATGTATAATATGATTAACTTGCTTGTTAGATTAAGCTTCTATAAAAGAGCGTTTTGAATATACTTTGTGTGAAATCAAACTATCTGTATATTTAGTGGCCGCGGTAGCCTAGTGGTCAAGATAACGGACTCGTGACCAGCGTGTCATGAATTCGAGCTTGTACCGCCAAAGACCACCGGGTAAAGGGGGCTGATGTACGTTAAATCTGTCGAGTCTCAAACGTCCTCCCGTTGGTGAGGTGTGAAAGTTAGGAGGTGCCAGCTCAGGGGTCATCCTCGTCACTTGACCATGGTTCTAAATTACGCCAATAGTCCATCGCCAATAGCCCTCGTGCAGCTTTGTAGGGTGACGTCAGTGCGAGGTTAGGGGGGGATATAGATAAAAGACATTCCCGTTTTCGAACTATTAGACCTACATACTCAAAATTTGGTTAATATGTTTCTTTTAATGAGTAGAAATCCACTGAGGACGGGTTATGTGGAAATCGATGGCAAAGGGAGATTTAAGAGAAGGCACAGAGAGATAACAAAATTCTCGTTTTTGAATTACTTAACTATGAACTTGGAAATTTGGTGAGCATGTTTTTTTGTTGTTGGTGGTAAGTAGAGAACTGCTAAAAATGGATTTAATGGAAATTGATTTCAATGGGAGTTGATTGGGAGCAGTGGCGCACACAAGGGGGGTGTCCTCGGTGCCGGACTCCTCCCCCATAATCCTTGATTATTTTCTTCGATTGATTATAATCCTATGTATATAGTACGCAAAATTTAATTTATTTGTTATTAATAATTAATTTTATTAATTAATTCTAATTATTTGTTCAATAAAATTTTTAGTCTTTTGTTCCCGAAAATCGATAAAATCAAAAGAATATGTTGGGCGGCGTATTGGAGCATGATACTAGAATGGTGGATTTTCGACCCTGGACACCACCACCTTCCCTTGAAAAACTTCTGTGTGTGCCACTGGTTGGGAGTACAATTAAAAAATATTGCCGTATTTTGACTATTAGATCTATAAACTTGTAATTTGGTAAGCATGTCTTTTTGTTGTTAAGTAAAGATCTGCTAAGAATGGGTATTACCGTTTTAGAGATATATTAGGCCAAAAGACTTAAAATTTGGCAAGTATGTTTCCTTTGCTCAGTAGAGATCCTCTAAAAATGGATTTGAGGTAAACTTGGTTTTCAAGGGGTGATGGGGGAGGTTACGAGAGTGTTAGTTTTAAAAAATTCCGATTTTGAACTATTACACCTTCAGACTTGAAATTTGATAAGCCTGCTTTTTTTGTTGAATATATACCCGCTTCGAACAGATTTGAACGAAATCGACTCCTAAAAGTATTGTGGGAGTTACGAGGTCGTTTTAGATGGGACAAAAATCTCACTTTTGAATTATTAGACCTAAAGATTTGATATTTGTTAAAAACGTGTTTCTCTTTTGTTGAGTAGAGATCCACTAAGAACGGTATCACGGCAATCGATTACAAGGAGGGGTTGCGAGGACGTAAGAAATAAATCGATTTTATAGTTTTAGAAATTCAAGTCCAATCTTTTTCAAAATAATAATAATAATAAAGAACGAGAGCTTCAAGAATACTTTTCAATTCATTTGAGTGCTTAATGGTAGGAATTAAATATCAATAACTTTAAAAAAGAATTTATATTCATACATTATCATGAGATATCCAGCGAAGAGAGCAGATAACGGCTAGTAGCAACATATTTACCAGGTCAAACTGCAGACTCACTTCTCCACTACATATATACACTTATACATATAATTTCTTTATTTAATCTATTTTTTTAAACTTATAATTTTGACATATCTTGCTAATAATTCTATTTTTTAATAATATGTGGCATTTTCTGATTAATGGTCTTGGAATTTTATTGAATATAATTTTTAATTATTGACTTGACGCATGGAAGCAAGCAGATTCTGAAAAATCTTAATAGCTTATTTCAGAACCCCGATGAACTTTATTTTTAAGAACTGTGAAAAAAGAGAAAAAAAATCAAAAAACACTTAAAATATATAAAACTTACCTCAGTGATTTACTAAATTGGTATTTCAAAATGCTAAAATATAAATTCTGTAAGTTAGCAATAAGTACTCCAAAAACGCCTCAAAAATTTCGGTTGTTATATATTTTTCCCGGGAAAAACGTGACTCTCAGTTCCAAAACTTTTGAATTCTTTTGGGGGGAAAAAAAATTGTCTAAACCACTTTGTTTTAATGGCATAACACATTGATACTATAATAATTTAGTGGGGAAACAAAGTGTGAAATTACCCGTTAAATACATTTATGGATGAAAGTACTTCTATTTTTGAGGGCTATCATCAATTAATGTGGACAGTAATATGTTCAATTTAAAAAAAAAGGATTAAACTTTGAAGCCAACTAGTTCCCGTCGCTCATCCAGTATAGTGGTTGTGACGCTGATTGCGGTGCCCCAGGGTCTGTGTGTTCGAATCGCGGGTAAGACATGGATGTTTGTGTTGTAATTCTTCCTTTGTAATGTGTGCTTCACGCTTACTTCTATGCAAACCCCGTGTGATACTTTGAGGTGCAGGGTTATAAATGTTCTCAAAAAAAAAAACTCGCTTCTATCACGTTAAAGCAACAAAACAACTATGAGTGTTTACTAACATCCCCTATCAAAACAACCCGAGAACTATTAGTGGCAGACATCGTAATTTGGACCCCTGGCCAAAGTGGGAAACAACACTGAATCACGTCTCTCTAATTTCTATTGCACACCAAAGTGGACTTTGAGTCCCAAGAAGGATAAACACACATCATCCCTCTACGTGACAGGTCTTCGGTGGAACTTTGGTGGCTGAAGGGACTCTTATGGTCAAGATAATGGACTCGTGGCTGGCGTGTCAGAGTGAGCCTGAACCGCTGA
>BMAV01022082.1:0-34047 GCA_019973955.1 Trichonephila inaurata madagascariensis | reverse complement strand
AGTTTTGGCCTAATTAATTCAAAAACTTTTTTTATCTGCTGAATAAAAAGTGTGTAGATTCTTACTATGAATGTTTTTTGTGTAGTAGCTTATAATATAATTTCCAAAAGGTAAGTGCAAAAAAAAAAATTTTTTTTATCCCGACATTACGAATAGCCCCGAATTAACGAATAAAATGTTCGGCCCAGATGAATTCACTAAATTGGGGTTCGACTGTGGTTACGATTGCTCTGACACTCATCGAACATGGCGCGTTATCTTTTTCCAATCACCTTCGTTGCAATGTGGACGAGTGTAGCGTCCATTGTGATGTAAAAAGATATGACAATTTGATTTTCTTAATAGGATCACACAATTCCTCATGAGCTCGCCTTTCCACGGGAACTGTAACGTTGACCAAACAACCTCGCTAGTCAGTTTATCTCAGTCAGTAAAATGTTTCACACATGACAGTTTTTCTCTCCAACGGAACGACGCTACTATAGCGTAATCTTCTAGTACCTTCCTTTTTTTTTTACTCGCGGGTTCAATTACACGTTTTAAGGGCGGTTCTATTTCACATTCTGCTCCCTTAAATCCGTGCTCCGCAACCTTTTTATCGCTGCGGACCGGTCAACGTTTGATAATTTACAGGGGCCCTGGGGGGAATTGATTGTTTATATTTTAGATTATTTTGATTTATAGCAAAATGTATTTAATTGTTTTTAAAATACATAAAGAATATAAATAATTTAATAAAGAATTTAATTTCATTTAATTATGCCTTCAAAATAAAATACAGTTACACCAAAAATAAATAGGGATTTAACATTTTAATTTTACTATAACGTTAAATCAATGAGAACCCTGAGCTTGTTTCTTTGCAATGAGACAGGTTCCATCTGGGGTAATCGGAACGACACCCGAAGTATGTTGTTATGTCCAGTTTATTCCGTTGCTTTTTTTTGGTTGCTGTTACTGTAGAAAACCCCCTTCACACAGATAGGTCTTTTTGTGGAAACACATTCCACGTGCATTCGGCAGCTGTGATTTGAGGGTAAGGCGGGGCCGCCCCTAAACCCCTTTTGACTCCCCAGGAATCTGATTCCATCGACCGGAGGATGAAACAAGAGAGCTCCAGGGGCCGGATCCGAAAAGGCGGTGTCTCCCTCGAATGGGGTGGAGAGAAAGGGGAAAGCTTTGACCCAGGAGCAGCCGGCAGAGAAAGTAGAGATGCTCTGCTAACTGGGGAAAAAAGTTTTGTTCTTTTCTTTTCTTTTTTTTTTTTTGCTTTTAAAACAAAAAAAGATTTATGTCACTACCTTCGGGCCCTTTTAAAATGAATGAAACACAGATATTTTTAATTTGGTGTATAGAACTAGTAATTTAAATTCAGTTGGAATGAAACGGGTGGCCCGGTACCATTTGATCCGCGGACCGGGGGTTGCGGAGCACTGCCTTACATGATTTGATTAGATGCATAAAATTGAAATATATGTAACTAACTTTAAGAAATTTAAAATAAAGTTCTAACCAAATTATAAAATTTTCTAAAATAAATTATACACTATGCCAACCATTTGTTTGATGTGGTTCAACTAACAAAAGAAACACTTTTATGCTGGGGATAAAACGACAGCTTCATAAATTCATGGGTTTAAATGTTCAGACCCTTAGCAAAAATAACACAGAGTAAAATCACCATTTGTTAGTTTAATATATCTGGACTGTAAATACTTATGAGGTGTGAAGGTTTCTTTTTTGAAATATCAAATCAAGGGAATCGTTATTTTTTTCAGATCGTTATTCGATATTGAGCTATATTACCTAGTTCTCTTTTTCGAATAGTTAATGAATGTAACATAAAAAAATTAATTAAAAAAGGATATTTTACAAATTCGATTAGTTTTATAGATACTTAAAGAAATTGAGAGAGATTACGAGACACAAAAACTGTTTATTTTAAATGTTTCACATGCATTATTTCTAGCTTTAATTATAATGTATTACATTTTTGTTTGTGTTGTTCTTCTTTCCTCTTTCAAATTATTTAATGCCTGGAATTGAAGATTATATCTTGTCAAAGGTTTATACTTCATTTAAACAAACAATTGCGCATACTATTATTATACATTTTTCTCTCAGATTCAAATTAATATTTTATTTATTTTACTTTTACTTATTTTAAATTAAATTTTAAAGAACAGGAACACTCACTACACAAAGGAATTCAATAGTTGTTTTCAAAAGAACAGCTACCACATTATACAAGGGAAAGATTTTATTAGTTCTCGCTTGTACACAGATGACTTTTTTCTCAGAAGCTGTGTTAATTACCTTAAATAAATTTAATACTCTTTTCCTTGAACTAAGCCAAAAACTTTTCGTTGTAAGTTTCATTAGCTTCGTGGAATCTCCAAAAAAAAAATGCAATTAATTACAATTAAACTAAATGAAGCTTACAAATTACAGTGTGCATACTTTTTTTACAAAAAAAAAACACTTAATATATGCATTGTTTATATATTAAAAAGAAAAATGGACTTGTGCATATTAAAATATACAGTAATAATTTTTATTGGGAAATAAATATTTTATTACAAGTATTTAATATGTAATAAAATAATAATCAAATTATTTTAATTTACGTTAAGTTATTTTGAATGTAATAAAAGTTCTTCATTTTATTCACAACAATCTATGTCCAAAACATTTTCGTGTATAAAATAATATAATTACTTACTCATCTGATTTATTTTCTTAATAAATTAGATCTTTTCATGATGAAAATTTTGAAAGAGGCTATTGGTATTTCGAAAGTTGTACATACTATTAATACGTGATAACTGCTCATTTTTTAAAAATCTTAAATCAATAAACTGTTATCACAGAATATATATATATATATATGCAAACTAAATCTTCATGAAAATAATTAAATTAATTTATTTGATTTTAAATTAAATCACACTATGAAGCTACATAGGCGTGCGAAATGAAAGTTATTGAAAAATACGAAAGAAGTTTTGGGTGATTTTTTTTGTAATTTGGAGAGATGATTTCTCGAAAATGGCCATCATTTTTTCCCATCACGTCAGGAGTTTTTGTTAACTCGATATCGATATTTTTGCTAAAATCTTATTTGAGAAGGAATTCTCTGGAACATTTCAGGATGTATCATCCAGCAACAGTAGTTTTTATTGAGTTAAATCTATGAGAATATCGATTACTGATAAGGGAAATTGATTTTTCAGTAAATGTATGAAAATCTCTGTCATCCGATCTCACGAGTTGTTTCTGATTGAGTAGAAAAACGAGAAATTTTCTTGAAGCTTAAACTTTTTATATTCAATTATGGAACAGCTTCTAGGAAAAAATCATCAGTATACTATTTTAATTAGCTTTTATGAGAGGTAATTTATATTTTAAAAATGATTGATCAAGAAGAGCAAATATTATGCCTGTGTACGTGATAGTTTAAAACAAATTTTAAACACCACTAAAAGCAAAACAAAACAAAGCTTGTCTTTAAATGTATACTCTTTTTTTAAAAAGATTTTTTGACGTTCTTTTTTATATATACACTCATGGACAAAAAAATTAGCGCACTAAGGAGTCGTCAAAATGAAACGAAATTTTACATACGTAATCACTACTTTGATATAAGTAAATGATTCAAAAATCAAAGAAAAGGGACTATTTATTTCAGAGAAAAAGGCAAAAGAACGAGGATTTAATACCCTGTTGAACCCGCTCTAGCGGGAGAGCACGATGTGGTACGATCGGGTATTGATGCATACAAGTTTTGTAGGATGTCTTGAGACATTTCGTTCCATATTTACTGTAACCTTGCCTCTACTTCGTTCAAACTCGTGGTATGCCCAAATCGCCACCCCAAATGAACCCAGATATGCTCGATTGGAGACAAATCTGGGGATCGGGCAGGCCAAGGAAGGGTAGTAACAGTGCGGAGACAGTCTTGTAACACCCTTGCTGTGTGAGGCCGAGCATTGTCTTGTCGAAAAATGGCTCCTGGGAGCCATTGCATGAGTGGCAACACATGTGGTTGCAGGACGTCATGGACATACCGCTGGGCTGTCATGGTGCCACTGATCAATACTAGGGGTGACTATGTATTGTAGGCAATGGCACCCCATACCATACCATCAGCTGTGGGAGCGGTGTGTCGCTGTAAACCAAACACAGGATTGAGGCATTCACCACGGGGTCTCCACACACAAACACGATTGTCATCACTGCTGAGATTAAATCTGGATTCGTCGCTAAAGACGACCTGGTTCTATTCCGCTGCAGTCCAGTTTCCTCGTGCCCGGCACCACTCCACACGGAGGCGTCGATGGGTGGGCGTCAAAGGCAGCTCCGTTATGGGCACCGCGATCCCAAATGTCCTTCATCCAGGCGGCTTCGTATGGTTTGAGAAGACACAGGGGCCCCTAGTGAAGGTGCTAACTGTGCCTGAACGGCAGCCGATGAAGCAGTTGGCTATTAGCGTGCATTTCTTACGATGTGGTGGTCTTCTCGACGACGTCTGTAGAGGGCATCATGAGCCTGTTTTTCATGTAAATGACATCTCTCGGATCCACTGGTCCCAAAACCTCCTCACAATCAGAGCGGCCTAATTGACGAACTACTCTCGCCTATCTGACCACCCAGATTCTATCATGACAATGTTTCTCCCACTCTCAAACTGCGACAGTTGCTCATATTGTCTTCGAAAACGGCGTAATGGTATGTCTACCTCAGCTCTTCATTTGTAAACGATTCAGCACACTCAAACAAGCTTTGGTTACCTGTTTTATACTCCACGGAGAACGACGTTAAACGTCCTCTACCGGCTATACGTAATGAGCAATCACGCTGCATTTCTAATCATTTGCATATCTCCCTGAGATTTACCTTCATGCCAAGTTTCATTACGATCCCGCAATTATTTCTTTTTGCGCTAATTTTTGTCCATGAGTATATTCAAACTCAGGCCTATCTCGAGTTAGCACCCAACAGTAGGATGAGAATGTTTTTGCTCCATCTTCTTTGATATTTGTGCTTTATATCTTTAATGCCCTGGCGGAACTATTCATCCTTTCACTGACTTATCCTAAATTTTGAGGGAGAAAGTCTACAGTTTTAAAGGAAATGTATTTTGATCCAAGCAACCTAAGCTTCTGTTTCCTTTGATGTCATGGTAATCTTAAATTCCTTATCCTTGATAAGCTTGCGGATATCAACAAAGATCCCCTCTTTCTCAACTTGGCTTCTTATAAACCGGGAAACTTTTTGCAAAGGTATTTGAAACAGTGATCATCTTCTGGAAACCCTTGGCAAACTACTTCACTACACCTAATTTTATATGCAGAGAATATCAGTACATTGTTCGGTTTAACCAAGTTTTTCAGAATAACATTCTTAGTGCCTGGTTTAAGATTTTCTTTTAGCCGTACTGTTTTGACCCAGTGTTGAGTATTTTCACGACTGCTCTAATCACAAATGAAACATGGAGAACTGCATATTTGCTTTGTTGACCAAGAAGCATTCTTCCTTTTCATGAAAAAATAATGGATTTCTTTTCCCCAACCTAATATATTGCTACCATCAAGGATTTTGTAAAATACGAACAAAGTTATTAAGAGATTGGATTGTCGTGACCAAAATAACTGCATGTAAATCCTTGTAATATTTTTTTTTTCTATTGAGGCTGCGCGGATTGGTGTTTTACCTTTGCAGAACTAATACTCCGGGAGTTGGTATCCTTTTTAAGTGGGTGACCATATAAGGGGAATAAAAATTAATTTTGACACCCACTTTCCATCCCAGAGAGAAACACCTGAGCTCTGACGGTGTGAAACCGTACTTAGGAACATAATTTTGCTGAGAGCTCCCAAGCCAAACAGACACTCAAAGGATGTTTTACATGTCGCATAATCATACGACGTAGACGTTGTCAATTTTCTACATCATGAAGAACCTTCAGGTTGTGTTAAGGCGTACAAGTTCAACGATAAAACAACTATGCCACCCAATCAGCGATCACTGTAATATAAAAGAACAGATAATTAATGTATTGGTAATTGTTGGATTCATCTCGTCATATATTAGAAAATTATATAATAAAATAATCAAATCATTTTACGCCCTAGAGGACGTTAGTGTTCGAGCAAAGATCAGCCATAGTACTTTAAACACAGTTCTTGATTATTACTTTTTACTTAATCACACAAACACAATTGCTGGGATGGAAATTACCCAACATTAAACCCAGAAAAGCAATCACATAGGATTGATTTAACTATCATACAAATAAAAGCTCTTATTTGAATACTGGAGCGTTCTTGACTAATACATTTGTATTCTCTTTATGTAACTTGCTTAACTATACAACCTCCGGTCGCAGTCTTATTCACAATTCAATCTCCGCTTTCAACTCTCAGATATCAACCATCATCGTGTACTCAAATGCCAATGCTTAAATAGAAGCATTCATTTGCCTAAATCTCGTCTTCTTCACCGAGGAAGGTATTCAATTGAACTCCCAGTTAATGATTAATTTTACCCAAGAAGATTAGTGGAAGAATCGCTAATGAACCCTCGCTAAGTTACACAATGGACGAGGAAGTTGATAAAACACACAAAAAGTTAAATGTAAAATGGCTTGTATTTAAGTTTAATAAATAAATTGATTAAAAGCAAAACTTAGCTTACATCCACGAAAGAAATTTTTAATAAAATAATTGTAATTAATCATTATTTCATAAATAATAAAATATTAATATTAATAAAATAGTTATTACACTAAGATAGCTGCTTAAAAAATATGTTTAGAAAACTTTTTAATGAAATACATCTTAAAATTAATTAGTTTTCTCTATGCATATATTAAAATTGATTTCGTTATAACCCGCGTACTTAGTTTTTAAGTATGATAGAGATGTAGTGTAAAATGGGGGGTTTTTTCCTATGTAATAGTTTTTATCTGTACATTTGTACATTTAATTCATAAATTAACATCTATAATCTGATATTTCAAAAGAATAGAAAATAAATCTAATCAAAATCTATGAAATGTAACATTCTAAAGAAAAATTTGAAAATAAATAAGGTATTTTCGTTAAAAGAAAACAAAATGGCAGAAATAATCATATTCAATTTACTTCTTACCATATACAAAGTTTAAAATCATTTTTAAAAGTGCAAAACATTAAACATTTCTAAAAACTTCAAAAATCTCTCCTTGTTTGTTTGTTTTTAATTTCAACAATACTGCCTTAAATACTTCGCTTAATACGTGGTAGCTATTCATAGAACTTCATGACTTTTTTCCTCGAATAAGTTTATAAAAATAATTCTTAAAAATATTTACATTGAATGACTATACACATTAAAAATCTCTCTCTCTTTCTTTGCTTTTCTTGTAATAAAAGCACTACATAAGGAAATTCGTCTATAACTTATCTTCAAAAATTTCATTTTTGCTAATTATTGAGTAAGAAAATCAGTTATAAAGAACAAAATGGTGAAATTTTACTTTCCGCTGTCTTCGCATTTAAGAACAAAAATATAATTCAAACACATTTCAAAAATCTCATTTTTTTATTTTTCCTGTCTTTTAACATACTATTTATTTTATTCTGTCTGAAATAAATGTGGAAGAGTTATCAAAAACTTCTGTTGCCACATGAGACCAAGTAATTATTATACGAAAGTTTCCATCTATTATTTGTATCTTTCATCATTTTTATTGTCTCTGCTCTAAAAGTCTGTCAGGGTGTATCTTTATAACAGTTAGTAGACAAATGGATAACATAGAAGAGGCAGACTATACATGTTTTATTTTTTGGAGAGCTTATTGAAAAACCTTGCTGACTTACATATGGCAACATTCTGATATTTCTAAGCAAACCATTAAGAAGAAAGTTTTCATTATTTTATACAGAAATATTTTAATACCTTGCGCTGTCAATTTTTTATAGCCTTCAAAAGGTTCCAAAAAAGTACATCTTTTTATTGCGTATAACTAAGCACAATACTTAACAAAATGAGAAACTGGAAAAATACTGAAATATTTAGTTTACAAGAACACTCTATATGCGAGGAAGAATGTTTCATATATCTTAAGAAAATTACTCTCATACAAAAATATTTCTGTAAATTCTTTTTTCAAAACGGTAGTAATTATGTGTGTGTGTGCATGGCAAAAATGCACAGGCTCCTCTGAATCATGTATGTACTGGCTGGGGAGTCTGCTGGTGAACAGAGATGGCTGACGGCGATTTTAATTATCTTTTCCATACGCTATTTCTTTCTCAGCACCAACAATAATGACTTGCCAAACCTTGTTGTTTATCAAATATCTTCAAGAATCTAAATTCCTGCTTTCAAATAAATATTCATGCCTTCAGCATTCAGAGAAAAGCGTAATCCCTGCAAGAGCAGTTTAGCGGATAAAACTGCATCTCTAAAAACACTATACCACAACTCAAAATTGAAAATAGTGTGCATACCAAAAATAGAAAGAAGTACCCATTAGTACCCGCGCGTACGGAACAACTGAAGCGTAGATGCTTTCGATATCCCGCATGGTTAAGTTAAACCAGTTAAGGGGTTAAAAAGCAAACAAGTTTTTTTTTAAATAAAGTTAAGTGAAAATAGAGCCAGGTGTTTTGGTGAATAAATCACCAATGTTAGCTGTTTCTAAAGAGAGGTCACCAAACAGTAACGGACATTTTGGCTTCGCATAGACAAGTGATGAGAAAAGCAACTAAGCTGACACAGCCCTGTCCGAATTTGCCAATTCATGTGAGCAGGCTACAGCCCCGTAAGCTCGATAGATTTGTGCACATCAATCCTTCTACACGGAGGATCTTTAGTAGCACTAGGACTCGATCCCACAATCGGTAGCAGCAATTCTGGCTTCAAATTTGTGACCATATATATAGATAAGAGTCGGAGTATTATGGAGAATTCGAGTAAGTTTATTGAATACCAAGATTTTGGCTCTGTTTGTAGCTGCTAATGCGTGGGAAAACGGTAAACTACTGAAAAAAGACTCTCATGATGCATTGTAATGAGAATTGACCACTTGTGGTTTCCATATCTCACGCTACAGAAAAGTGTGTTGTACAATTTTCAGAAGTTTTTGAGGGTAAGTTTTCAAACATTTTAACCTACTACTACACATGAACGCTTGCTGGCTTCCACGTGGTCTTAAAACGAATTGTGGTATGTGGGGCATTGTGGTCATTTTAGCTGAAAATACCGCTCTTGCCTTTCTTGGTTTGGGCTACAAGGTTCATTTTCCAAGATGTCGCGTATTATGTAGTACTAAGTATTCCCCAAAACATGCAGCAATGAATCGTTTCATTCTAATGTATCATTTGTAATAGACTTCATGCCATCAACTAAAGGACCAGAAAGTAAAGATGCTGAATGTATCTTCTGTAACGGGAGATTCTTCAAAGATCAACGAGGGAAAGTTCGGATTCAATGCTTCAACTTCTTTCTGTGAGCTCACTTTGATTGTAATGGAACTCATTAAGATTATATTTGTGATTTTTGTAAATAGACTAAAAACATAATTGACTTTCACGTATTTTTAAAAACATGGCTTTTATATCTAAAAATAATTACATTTTATGAAGTCTTAATTAGTTTTCCAAAGATCTAAACTACATGTTCCATGTTACCCAACTATTTCATATGTAATATCCCTGGTCTATTTAGCCTCCTTAAAATAGCCTTCTTTTTATAAAAAAATAAAATATTATTACTTTTGGCAAGTTATAATTCCTTACAATCGTTTATAGTATATATCCATCATGACTTTGGTGAGCTTGAATAAAACCAATTGTTATTTAGAAATGTTACGCAGTAATAACTGACCGCAATATCTACGGCTTACTTTACTAAATTTGTTGCTACAAAACGTACTGATGTGCTTTTTTATTGTAAAATCGCTTTTATTTCATTTGTTTTTAATTCATTTTCCTCTTAAGATATCCGACTTCGTTCGGAACCGTGGTTTTAAAGCAAAAACCGTGCTAAATGGAACATATTTATTATATTTAGTAAAATTTGAATAGAAAAATGTATATAAAATTAGTATTTTTTTAAGAATAGTATTACAATAAAAATTATTTAAGTACAAATATTTTGGCAAAAAATGAACATAGACTGACCACTTTTCAAAAATATATTCTCCTTTTGTGAAAAATGCTTCTATTATAATAATATTTCCTGCTCAGAGTATAGCCTTTCAAACCTCTTTACACAGAGGTTGAACTAGAATTTTTGAAAATATATAGTTTAGAAAGGGGTTTATCCATATTTTATGACAGCAGAGGGGAGAAATTTGCTGAAAACGCCGATATTTACTTCCAAATGGGTTTTAACTCTTGAAAATAATGTGTAAATTTTTCAAAACCATATATTTGAGCCTCTGTGCATGTAGGTCTGAAGAGCTATATACAGAAAAACATATTGTTGAGGAATAGGTAGCTATTTTTTCAAAAAACGAGGAAATATTTCTTTGAAAAAGTTATTCTCTGTTAATTTTGCCAACATATTATATTTAAATAATTTTTTTTTTTGTCAAAATGACCTAAAACAATTTGCGCGTATACATGTACGCATGTATTCTAATCTGGCGACCCTAAATATCGTATGTAAAATGTCCATTTATGCGCATTGCAAAATCAGCGGTTCCGAAAAGTTGCCGGATACCCTGAAAATTCTAAACAAATAATTTTAATAATCGATTTAAAAAAATTAATTTTGTTTTGGTTCCCAAAATTGGGCTTGCTCGGTAAAATTCTAATGAATAACTGCGGGTAGAAACAAAAGTGTGTTTATTGATAGTTTTCACTAAAAATATTTTAAGTTTCATCCTCCGGCGATGATAATAAAACAATGAAAGTGATATATTGAGTATAATCTAAAAGTAACAAAAATATTTTATTTCAATTACTTATTTCAAATATATCCTTCCTTTAGTAAAATGCTGGGTCTTACTAAACATTATTTCTTAAATCACAAAAGATTAAAAATAATCTACATGTTTATAAATTATATCATCACTAGTTATCGGTATGAGCACCAAAAATTATCTCTAGAACTAACAGTAATTTTTACATCTTTTATATTCTATATATTCATCACCTTGATAACAAAGTTCCCCTTAAACAAAAGAACTGAGCAGTAGAAGAGTTGTTATAAAAACTATAATTGAATTTTGTTCGTGTGAAGAGTAAATAACAATTTTGTTTCTGCATTGGCATACAAGAATTTTAAGTATTCAATAGGTCACATTATATGAAAAGAAATATCAAACCATGGCAATGATTGGCGCATAATCACTATCTAATCTCAATTAAGCCTCTTATATTGACATCAGGAAAGAAAATCCTTTATTAAAGGAATTTTTATTGCACGTTGAAACAATTGATCCTAATTTTAATTCTCTCCCAAAAATAAAGGTTAGAGTATAGCTAAGGATTTACTTTTTACAAAAATATTGTTAATTGAATAAAAAACCGTATTATCAAATTTTCATATAAAAACTGTTTACTTGTATAATGAACAAATGTTATTAAAAGGCTCACTTAAAATTAACTTTCAGTAGAATTTTTCACACAATTAGAGAGAGTGTCGTTTTAAATTATTCAGTATTAACGAAAGCACACTATCGTCTCGGTATATATATAGAGAGAGAAAGAGCTATATATATATATGTGTATATATACAGGGTTCTATCAAAATAGTGGAAACGCCTTAGAGATTCATAAAGAATTATATTTTTAGTTAAGTGTAAGACCGCCTCTTTGGCGTGTAATACACTTGGATTCGCCTAGGAATTGATTCATATTACCGCTAAATAGTGTTTAAAGGAATATTGTACTATTCTCAATGGAGATATAGTGAAAGTTCTGGCAGAGATGCCGGTGGTGGATACCTATTCCATAATGAATGCTATAAAATAGACAATAATGTTTCAATTATATTGAGGTCGAGTGACTGTTTCGGCCAAGGTATATATTTAACTTCATCCTCGTATTCATCAAACCATTACTGGATAAGTCCCGTTGCATGAATAGGTACATTTTGTCCTGGAAAATTCCTTCTTCTGCAAGAATCAAAGCTTCATCAAAGGATGAACCTGGTCAGCTAAAATTTCTCTATATCTCTCCTCATTATCCATCTTTTCAGGGTTACGATTGGTCCAGCAGAAAACCACAACACGCTGTCCATATCATGGCAAATCCACCTCTATATTTGGCACTTGGAAGGAGACAACCACGATCATACACTTGTGCAGGTGTCCACCAAACGTTCACCCAACACGTTGTAAGGAAAAATATGATAAACGATTCTCGTCAGACCATATTACTTTCTACCACTTCTCAATCGATCAGGCTTTGTGAGTGTGACACTATTGTAGATGATGTTTGAAATTTTAACTAACTAAAAAAACTCAATTTGTATGTTGAATTTTTCTTCTTTGACTTTCTCAAGCAAAAAATTTATTTTCTAAATCTCCTATGCTGTATAATGTTTCCCTTAACAATTAGCTTCTTTCAAAACCTCAAAAATCAACATCGATATATTCGTACTTAACCCATTCCTTAAATTTTCCATTTTCTATTACTATTCCAACATTTCCAAGAAAAATGAAAATGAAATAATATTCACCTAATTGGCTAAAGATTTTTTAAAGTTAATAATGTTCTCTTTCGAAACATAGAATGCAAGCAATTTCTGAATCTTTCTCTTCCTTTCCCAAGAAAATGAAAAAAATAGTCACGTGTATTACAAAAATTGCACAAAATATTTTTTTCACAAGAAAATTCGCCAATGGCTTAAAGATACTTCCTCTTTTTACAGATTTTATTTACACTGACCACTTTTAACCCACATTTAAAAACAAAAAAGCTACTAACATGCTTTTATTAGTTCATAATATGAAACAAATATATAAGTAGATTTTTGTGTTAAAACTTATTCACGAATCTTAAAGTTTTCGTTACTTTTATGGAAAATTATCTCTAGAAATAACTTTCACTCGTAATTTTCTTCTGAAAAAAGAATACACTAGGACTAAATCCATAATGTCCATTATATAATAAGTCCTCCTGTTGGCATGGTGTGGAAAGCTGTAGAGAAGGGTGTTAGCTCAAGTATCCTCCGCTTTATTTGATCATTGTTTAAAAATACAAAGTATGTCTCCAGTATTCCACGTATTGAATCAAAGCGCGATGTTAATTAAATTTCATTGCATCAAGTAATTATGTAATGCCACTAACATCAGGTAAAGTGTTTCAAATCAACTCATGAATTCAATGGAAAATACACCTTGAGACTGCGTTTCTCAAACTGTGTGGCGCGTCCCCTAGGGGAACGTGATAACATTACGTGGGGGGGGCGTGAGAATTTCGAAAAGTCTAAAATAAAAGATTATTTGAAATATTATTAATTTACTGAAAAGAAACAAAACAAAATACTTTTTTTGAAAGTACTTTACAATACATTTGATTATTAATTTATCAATACTAAGTTAAGAATATTTTGATAATTACTAGTGACTTCCATGGGCTTGTCATTTGCAAAATTATAAACAAAATTTAATACTTATCTTACTAATTTGTACGGCTTATAATTAAAGTCACATTGTAGCTTTAGCGCCATATTGCATTCAATTTATTATTGCATTCAATACATGGTTATTGTATGGAGGAGGACGCCATGAAAATTATGATTGAAAATTGGGTCGCAAACATTAAAAGTTTGAAAAGCACTGCCTTGAGACTATTTGGAAATCAGATTCAACTAATTCCCCAGATTGTCACTAGATTTGATTTGAATTTTACTAACACCACTCTGTGGTATTCCCTCCGTTGGGGATACTCTCTCTCCACTATCCTCGCGACCTACCTCTAAGGGAATAGAGGATGCACCACTAAACTCAGTCATAATAAAATCAGTTTATTCTGATTTTAATTTATATATAATACAACAACAATACTAGCTTACTAGGATATTGATCAAGAGTGAAACAACGCAAAATGTATGACTGATAATTAGCGCAATTAACAACTGAATCTATATTCATATATTAATTCCTAACTTAATAGTATTCACCTTATCCTTATAGTTTAGATGAACTAGCTTACCGCTATATACTGGGTAAACAGCTACGGTCCGTAAAACGTCAATTCGACCTTTAATCTGGCGGGTTGGCTTAGGCAATGCCCCACTGGCCCGGACCCACTTTCGACATCTACCCGGCCTGTTAAAATTTTTTCCAAAGAATAAAACCCTTTTCCCCGGGACTTCATCCCCTTTTAAAGCCTTACCTCAGAGTTTCCCCTTAAAAGATCACTTCTAGCATTACTTCTCCCTTAGCGATCCTCGCAAATGCTAACCTTCAATATATGTGTTTCCCTAATTTGCATAAACATGCTCTGTTTTTAAGGTTTGGTTGGAAAAAATTTGGGATTCAGGCCCAAAAAAAATCCCAAGAGAAAATTGGGGGAAATACCGATAAACCTGTCACAACTTGCGACAAGCCATCTGTCAATACCCCTATGTTTTGGGGGGTTTTCCCGCTGGTTAGAGGTGTGGGTTTTCCCCCGGAAAATTTTGGACATTCTATAATTCAAAAAGTTTTTTATTAAAAAATTTAACTTAAGGGGTCCTTCACGCAGCTTTTTTCCCTATCCCCCGTAATGTTAAAATGAAAATTTTTTGGGGAACTTTTTTTAAAAAATTGGAAATTTTTAAACGGTCAGGGAATTTTTGTGTGCATTCATTGTATTGTTTTATTAATTTAATGGGGGGGCTTTTTTTAAAAATTTTGATTATTTTTTAAAAATTAAAATGTGGATCCTTAAAATTTTTTTAAAAACAGTAAAAGGAACTTGTACTTTTTAAATACATAAAATTTTTTTGAAAAATTTTTTTTGACAAAATCCCCATTAAAATATTTATTTGTATAGTGTTAACACTTTTGTGCAAAGTTTCAAAGCTATAAAAAAGTAGTTTTTCAAAAATTTTCCCTTTTGTGTTTAAATTTTTACATTTTTTGAGAAAAAGAGATTTAAAGAAAAATTTTTACTATTAACTAATGCATACCAGAACTGAAACCCTTGGTTGCTAGTGTCATCTGCAAGATCATCTTCTTGTTACATTTTAATTGTTTTTTTTTAATTTTCTAGCTTTTTTTGGTTCATTGTAAAATTTTGCCTATTCTGTTTTCCCAATACACGCATAATCTACTTCTTACAATGCTCGACTTTGTAAAAATCTGGGGGTTGAATTTTTTAATACATCAAAAAATTTTTTAATTTGGTACTGAACCCTTGGATTATATAAATATATTAGCTTCATGTACTAAAATTTTTTTAAGTACCCAATTGCACAAATACATTTTTTGGAATTATACCCAAATACTTTTTCCCGAAATTCACTAATTTTTTGAGGTTTATCAAGCAAGCATCTGAAAAAAAAGTTCAAATTAGAGACCTCTAAATATTTTTTTTTATGCTATTTCTAATTGCAATAGGTAAGTCGTGTTTTCTTATATGTGAAACCCTTTTCAGTATGGACATATTATATCTACACCAAAAGTCCCCCCGGGGGGAAAAGTGTCGTAGATTCAAATCTGTGAACATTTTAAAAAATTTAGCTAAAATTCCCTTATGGCTAACAAATTTTCACAGTTTTTTTGAATAGCCAAAACATAGTATCTTTCTTTGTCTATTTCTGCATCTGTCAAGCCATTATGGCATTCAAAGAGATTTTTGTCCTAAAACGTCTTTTAATTTTTTGATTTTAACCCAAGTCATGTCCCCATCATTTTCTCAACACACACACACATTGAAACACATTCAAATTTTTTCAATATTGACATATCTCTGGGGTTTTGGGGTTCCCAAAAATTTTGTTTTGAAATGCTTTAGAGTCCCCATAGAGGTCAAAAAATTTGGGGTATATCGTAAATTGTGTAATGTCTGCGAGCGATGGAAAAATACAAAAAAAAAAAGTACACCTTTTTCAACTTCCATATTCCCTTTCTATTTACAATGTAACTTGCCGAATACTCATCAATATGTTTGCTGTTAAAATTACATAGCATTTCCGCGACAATATTTCAAAATATCAACAACTTTTTCCCGGGGTTTCCCCAACTGTCTTAAAAAATCCCTTTATATAAAATTTGGGTCCTTTTTTTTTAATTTATCGATACCCCAATTTTTTTTTTTTGGGATCCATTTAAAAATGATATTGTTTTTGGCAGCTTTTCCCAGCAATTTAGTTACCCTTTTCTTGTCGCGTTATTAAATGTTTTGCATGGAAACGTAAAAAAACCCCTTTAGTGTAAGTGACAAATTCATGACTCCCAAAAATTTTTGAAACTCTTCTTTTTTTAAAAGACTTCATACCATATGAAAAATCTATTTTTTCCTTTATATAATTTTGTATCTTTTTTTTAATTAAATACTGTTTTGGGAAACCTTGTATTAAAAAATGTTTGAATAAGACCACAAAAAATCCAATTAATTTAAAAATTTTGTAACCTAAATTTATGTGAATTCCCTTGGGTTTTTCATTTTTTTTATGTTATTAATGTTGTTTTAAAAACACAAGAAAACAGTACAATGTCAGTCATTTCACAGAAACATTCAAATGAATCAAAAAAAAAACAAAACTCTTTATTAAACTTACCTAACTTTTTCTTTTAAAGCTGAATTATTTTTTTTGAAAAACGTCTGACTGTTATGCAACGTTTAATTCATCAAAAATTTGGGTTTTTTTATATATTTTCAAACTTTTTATTTTTTTAAAAGTTTTATTATTTAACCAAGTTTTAAAAAAGTTTTTTAAAATTTTTCCGCTATTGTTTTTTATGGAAAACACTATTTCCCCGATGGGGAAAAATTTGTTGTATTTAATGAGAAAAAAAATATAGCAAGCCGGTTCAAAAAAGAAAAAAAACAACTACAACTATTCACTTCACTTCTTTCCTTTAATAAGCTGCTGATCAAAATAAATTCTTTTTTATTAATTTAAACTTTTTTTGAAAAGGCTGAAAAGTAGCATTTTCTTTTGTTTTTTTATTTGGGAAAAAGGGGGGGTGGCAGTCAGATGTTTTGGGTTTTGACAAAGTAAACAACTTTTTTAAAAAAAAATTAAAAAAACTTTTAATTCCGGGTGAGCAAAAATTTAAAATTCCCTTAGAAAGAAAATGAATTAAATTTTTTTTTTTTCAATCAAAATTGAAAAATCATTTTTTTAAATTTGATTTTTTGTGAAGTGACCCCTTAAATTACTTAGATATCAGACAAACTTATATTAAATGAGAATAAACCAAAAAAACTGTTTAAATTTCATAGACCGCGCAATTAAACACTTATCAAAAAAACTAATTAGATCCGCCTAATCTCGATTCAATAAATACTAGCGTTCAAAAATATATTCTCCCTATTGGTTTTAATACTCAATGATACAGTTACTTTTAGGTAGCTGATGGGCTCGTGTGCAAAAAGTATGCCCTTTTTTATAGGGGGCTTGGGGTGGGCGTCTTGATTCTAAACCCTCCCTCCCCCACTTTTCATCTCCGAACTCAGCTTTTTTCTAAATTGCCTTTTTGCTCACTAAACTTTCTATCCTTTTTAAAAGGGTTTTCTTTTTTTACTTTTGCTTCGTTTTACTTCTTGGATTTGGGTTTGGAAAAAATTTTGCCTTAAAAACGTGGCCCCTCAGACCAAAATAGGGGTTATGTTAGAAGAAAAGAACGCGAGGGGAAAGTCACAAGCCCCTTAAAAATTTAAATTAAAGATTATTGGTGACGGACCTCGTGATTTTGGACCTCAGTCAAGCGATGAAGATGATACTTGAATTAGCATACCACTGTCCAGACTTCTACACCATTTAAGTGTGAAGATTTTGAGTCTCAACAGATTGCACAGCGTGTCTTCAGTGGTTCAGGACTCCACCTTACTATTCGACAACGACGGCCCAAACTACCAACTATGTCCACTTTCAGCTCGATTCTCCCCTTACCTCGGAGTGTCACAGAGTGAAATTTATAAGAATTAATCACTACATCTCGGTTATGGTTTGAAATAACGAGATCCGTTGCCAATAACCCTATTGCAGCTTTTAATACGACCTCAGTACAAACAAAAATAAAAACAAGTAATATAAAAAAAAATTTTAAGTCAACTCCTACTTAGATCAACAAAAAAAAAATTTTTTTAGCTACTTTTTATTAAAGAGTTACACTTAATATAAATATATATAAATATATGACAGAGTCACAACATTAGCTGTTAATTTATTTTTATTAATTATAATTAAGGGGACACAGTACGATTCAATTGACCAAAATCGGTTAAAAAATCAAATTTAATATTTTTAGCCTAAATTTCTCTTAATATAATTTTCTATAACCTCACAAAATTTGAAAGCTCTAAACTTAAAAAACGCAAATTATGTAGCATTTACGTTCGTTTTATTCACATCCTATATAAATCAAAACTTTAAAGTACCGTATCTCAAAAAAGATAAAATAACTATTTTGTCTTCTTTTTAAAATCTAAGGCTTTTTTACTATTGGGCCTAGTGCTTTGAAATTTTTTACCTTTCCCAATGTACATGTAACAAAATTTGGGGTATGCATTTTGAATCAAAGCAATATTTATTTTTTTTAAAAATAATTAAACTCAAATTTATACATTTTTAACGAATTTTCAATAAACATTCATAAAAGTATTGTAAGAATACCAATCACGTTAATGCAAAACCCATACCAACTTTTATTATACATAATTTGACGTACTTGTAAATCAAATTTCATGCGTGTACGTCAATTTTTGTAGGACGAGTAGCATTTTAAAATCACTTCAAAAATTTCAAGTGTTTTCCTTAAAAAATTACATGGCTAGCTTTTTATGAAATTTTGAGCACAAATTTTAAGTTAATTCCTATTTCGGTCAAGAAAGAAAATTTTTATTTTAGCTACTTTTTATTAAATAGTTACAATTAATATAAATATGTATATACATAAGACAGAATCACAACATTAAGTGGTCATTAATTTTTTTTAAATTATCATTAAAGTATTGTATTGTCATCCAAAACTATCGTGTATACAAAATTTCAGTTCAACTGAATGCTTTAAAATGTGAGAAAGAAATCTTTTCAAGTTTTGATACAAGTCGCCAGAAATGATGCCAACGTGGCTGCATTTGTAATTCTAAATAATTAGTTTTAATCAATTAGTTTTTATTAATTATAATTATATAAACTATTGTATTATCTTCCTAAATAATCATGTATATAAAATTTCATCTCAATGGAGCGCTTTAAAATGTAGTTTATTAACAATTGAAAATTCCACCAAGGTAAATCAATCAATCAATAAAGAGTATGAGCTAATAGTAGGAATTTAAAAAAACTAAAGTATCAACTATATAATTCCTCCTATAATAAATAAAAATTAAATAATATTTTCATTCGAATAGTTCTTTAGATTCGACGCTCTTCAACGTCTTATCTAGGGTTTTTAATGTAAAGAAATGAAAACTAAAAATAAATTTATCCCCCTGTTCTCCCCATCTTGAATTTGAAACAAAAAAGAAAACTCATTTTTTTTCTTCAAAACAAATACTTTTCTTTCCTTTCATCCGTCTCTAAAGTGAATGCAATAGTTATCGAGATCATTACCTTTTGCCTACTATTTTTATTATAAGTATTACGAGAAAGGTTTCATTTCCTTTTCAGTATTTATTTTACCATAGTTACTTCAGGTTTTGAAGCATACCACAGAATATCCTGGCAGAAATTAGATCATTTGAAGGAAAGGAAATGAAGTGAGGTATATGTGTACCCTTTTACCTTGAAGAGGTATTGGAAAACGCTTCTGACCAACTTGTAAAAACTCTTAGAACTCCGATATGACATGACTCTTCAAACAGTACGTTTCAAGATATTCCTTTATTAAAACAAGGACATTTGGAATAATACTTCAGTTTTTGAAAAAAAATCAAAATTAATTAATTTATATATATATATATATATATCTGTGTGTGTGTGTGTTTTGTGTGCGTAAATGAAGAAACAAATATGTTTGGAATTTGAAATAAGGGATAGTTGTAGATTTTGGAAAGATAAATTTGAAAGAAGATAGGTTTAAGTGAGGATTATAAAACTACTGCAATTCTTCAACTATTGAATCAAAAGCTTCTTTGATAAGTAAATATATTAATCTTTAATAGCAATATGTAACAAATGATAGTTAACATTTGTCCATCTTATATAATGTTAATTTTCTTATAAATAAATTCCCAAATATTTCATATTATCACATTTTTAAGTTAAATCTTTAAATTTATAGAAATATATTAATTTTATTTGGTACTATATATATATATATACATACACATATGTAATAATTCCATCTAATATTATTTTAAATAACTTTTAATTCTGTAGTTCAAGACTAACGACTTAATTTTAATCGTAATCGAATAGTAACACTGCACCATAAATCATGCCACCGTTTCTATTAATCTCCCTATTTGAGAATTGCGCAACTTCACAGCCGGTATATAAAAGGCTTTTGTGCTGTTCTCTCTGTGCTATGTGCTCGTCGTTGTTGTTTATGCTTTACCTGTGTGTATGCGTCCATTATAGTTAATTATTCCATATGTGGTTAAACTTCATATGTCTGTGTACTGTTTTAAATGTCCTACCACGTCAAATAAAGAAAAGTAAAAAGTACCAAGTCTCCTCAAATATGTCATGACTACACGAAAATAATATTCAATAATCAAGAAAAAAATCTACTTGGCGCAGGGTATGTCAACGCTTAGGATAACTCATCAAGTTGCCAACAACAATTTCGTATGTGTCGCACGCAATGAATTGGCAACCATGTGCTATGTTTCATAAAATATCGTCAATACTGTTGTGACAATGCGTAAAAAAAATATTTTTTTAAAAATTATTTATAAAATTATTTCTACGATAACATATGCGACTTTTTTTTATTTAAACATAACATTCATTCATTTGAAAAGTATGCCAGTAATATTGGATCGATGATTAATTGGAGGAGGGGAAATAATCTTTTTCAATCATGATTCATATTGAGTGCACTAAATAGGAAAATCATATTACTATAAGAATCACTACAGCTCATCTGTTCCAACTCTTCTTTGGTTATTCTTAGTTAGGCCGAAGATATCGCGCATTCATCTACTAAGTCATCTGCAATTCTGTAAAACATGCAACAACGTAATTTCAGTTAGTGTCTTACTAATACCGACAATTATACAATGCGTTTTATTCAGGCGGATCACTCAAACAATTACAAAAACGTTTATAAATAGTTACAATTAGAAAAATGGTTACAATTTGTGATCGGTTCTATCCGCTATCCTTCAACTAATCCTCCTGGGAAAATAATCTTTTAACTGTGATTTGAGTTTAAAACCGCCTTCCGCAGAGATAACTTGATTTTGTGCTAATGTAAATGCTATTTAAACCCTAGCTAGAGGTGCGTGGGAGTTAATCGTGGAGTAGCTAGTCGTTAATCGGTAGTAGTGAGTTGTTAATCATTATGTTGTCATTCAAATTAGAACTACCGTTCGTTTTCTTGCTAAATACATTAATTTGCTGCCTACTATTCATAAACTGCTGTATGCGAATATACTTATTATAACAGCCTGATTTTCTGGCAATCACAAGTATATTGTCACTACCATTTTTAATTACTTATGCCTTTTGCACAATTTTAACTGAGATAATAAGAAAAATTTCCAACTTTATTTTTTGCCAATAAGTTTGGAAAGAAACTGAAAAAAATAACATTAAAAATATCGAATAATTTAGAATATTAATAAGTGGTGTTTAAAAGCAATTGATGCGGCCGCACGGTTACCGTGGCCTTGTGTAAGCACATAATAGCTTATCGGCTTTGATGGATGTAAAATTGTAACAATTAAAATTTATTTTTTACTAAGGTCTAAGACAGAAATTCGATTTCCTTTCGTTTTTTTTTTTTTTTATTTATTTACATCAGTTTTATGATTATCATTTCTTAATTAATTTTTGGATCGAAGGAACAAAGTTAGTACGGGGGATCTATATCTGATTTATATATACAGTAGAATTAGTTTTTGTGCGGTCTGTTTTATGCGATTTGTTTTGTGCGTTTTTTTTTATGCGTTGTATGAGTTTCAATGGCTTTGGCGTCACTGTAATGCTTTATATCTATTCACTAGTGTAAACGGAGATATTTGGGACCCCCTCTCCTCCCCTAAAAGTCAGGTTTCGCCTTTAATATTTGTATTTTATAAACTATAGATGCAAATACGTATTGCTTAGCGTGTAGTCGAGCTTGGGCCCCTAAATTTTCTCCCTCCCCGTGGCAGGACTCCAATAGCTCCACTATAATGTTTCTAACTATTATTTACCTGTGGTGTAACAATAGGACCCTAAAGTCAGGTTTTGTAACTGTATTCTATAAATTGGGTAAATACGTATTTAGCATAAGTCAGGCCTTGGGCTCCTAGAGTCCTTCCTCCCCCTCCGTGATGCGGGTGTTTACGTTACGCCACTGAAATGTAGACACTTCAAGGCGCTCTGTTTCATTGTTATAATATACGTGAGCATTCATTTGCTTTCTCAAAAACTACAGCAGCCCGCGCTTGATTGAAGAGAAATTTTCAATAAAATGACTTAAGAATAATTTGATGGAATGAAGCCCCGGGAAGAACCGGTTTTTTGAGAGCGGAAAAAAAAATAGAGTATTTTCAAAAATTGAAAAGATTTTTTTAAAATAAAACCAAAAAAAAAGGGTAGTTCCAAAAAAGGGTTTTTCCCTTCCAAATGGACATTTCAAAAAAATAACCCCCTTTCCCCCAAAAAATTTTAATTTTCCAAAAAAAATAAATTGAAATTTCCTCAAGTGCAAAATTTTTGAACTTATTCATTAAGGTTTTTTGGTTTCCCGATGGTAGAATGAATTATGTATTGCATTTTAAAAATTTCCAAAACAATGAAAACTATATGTTTTTAAATGTTTCCACTTTAAAAATTATTTATTTTGTAATGAAAGTATTCTTACATAAATTTCTTAAGTAATTGGCATTATATTTATAAATGCGACTTTTTTAATGCGGTCCCTATCCCTAAAGTTTTTTTGTAGTATTTCCATGAATTAGTTCATTATATGTAAGAATTTATGAAATTTTTGAATATTTTTTCCCTTTTTTTTTATGCGGTCCCTACCTACCGCACAAAAACAGGTTCAACTGTGTATATATATATAAAATTGATAGTAATATATAATGTTAAAGTAATTAGTAACTATTTACCCTTTAAAAACCGACAATAATTTTTTGAACTCATTTTAATTAAAAAAAAGAAAAGATTTATACTTTTTTCAAAATTTATTTCCAATTAATTTTATAAAAAATTTCCTAATTTCCCCAAAATTTATTCGAAAAAATTTTTACGGTTTGATTTAAAAATTGTATTAGTTTGAAATTTTAAAGTAAAACAATACATGATAAAAGGTTTTAAAATATTAAAATTTCTCCAAATCAATAAATCCATCAACACTCTACGTTGCATTTTCAACTTATTGAAAAAAAATTGCATCAGAATGTTAGAGTTATAAATCGTTTCTTGTCCACTCTGATATTTTTCAAAAAGAAATAGATTTAGCAGAAGTTAAAAATTTATTTTTTTTCTCTTTTTAACTATTGTTTAAAACATAAGAGTAAGAAACATACTTGTTATTAAAATTATACATTTTTAAAGTCATATAATTTTTCAAAAAGAAGATATGTAATAAATAAGATATTAAGAGAAGTAACTTTAAGCTGAAAATTTAAAATTATAAATTAGCCCTAATTTATAAATTTCTGAATAACATATTTAAGTGAGAATCTTTCTTAAATCAGTTCTATCATTTAATATTTTCTTGTAAAAGAAATGTGCATGAGTAAACATTTGAATTGGAATGGTAATATGTTTTTCAATTTTAATTAAATTTTGGGAGATAATTATTCTAATATTAGCAAGTTATAAGTCCACAACTTTAAATAAAGGCTGAAACAAGTCTTCAGGAAAGATATCAGGGCTCAATTTAAAAAAAATTTTTTGAATTATAAAAGAAAAAAAAATATAAGAAAAAAGAAAAATTTTTAAAAAACATTGTAGGGTTTAAAATTTTTTTTTTAAATATTTTTCCCCGAATCTATTAAATATTTTCCAATGAAAGCAATAAAAAATTAGAAGGACTTTTCTTGCTGTTCTAATCCTTACGTCTCATTACACTTTCCATTAAGCCTTATTTTTCACAATATGTTTCTTGTAATCGGAAGAAATCATTCCCTGAAAATAAGTTTCCTGAAATAACTTTCATTTTTCTTTTTTTCGCCTCGCAATATAAATCAAAGCATTCACGAGAAGAATAAAAACAATAGATTCTTAGTTAAAAATGGTATGGTACCAAAGATAAATTCATTTTTACTCTCAGTGCAAGTAATTTAAATAGCTTAAGCATTATTTTTTAGTTCTTTAACCCAGTTTTAACAATCAAACATAAATGCAATTCTAACTATGTTTGTGATTTTTTTATACCTCTAAATATGACTGAAGACTATGAACTTGGAATACATTGTAACACGTTTTGGAAAAAATTCACCTGAAACTATTTTAGGTACTTCTTTATCTTTAATGGTAATTTTGTTTAATGAAAGGTTTATATCAGAGGAATACCAAATAAAGAAATAAATTTTACTATTTCTTTGAGGGAAATTAAAGTTTTTTTGTACTTAACGTGCTAACAAGTGAATTATTAAGTTTTGTAATTACAGCAATTTATTTAAAAGATTTGTACATATAACTTATGCAGACAGTAGTACTATAATACAAACATGGCTCTGTTTCTTCTATTGTGTTGAAAATTTCTGCTGTACGTGGAAGATGGTTCCATAAAGCAGCTTAACCCTAAGTCACTGGACTAGTTCAGTGACAGATTTAGAAATCATAATAGGTCTCCATTTTAGTCCAATGACTCTTTCTGTATCTTCAATTTTTGTTTCTTGAAATCCAATTTCTTTCTTCTTTGGCCTTGTAGGTTAAACAACTTTTTCACTTAATGTTTTATTTTATTTTATTATTATTATTATATATATATATATAGCAATAAAATAATTCAATATAAGTTTATTGTGAATTATTACATGTACTGCATGACAGAAAACATACAGCATCGTGAAAATATATGTTGAAAACTATCGAAGTTCATAACTCTTTAGGTAATACATCAGCAATTACATATTCAAATTTTGATGTAAAAGCGAGATTTGTTAGTCATAGAAAATATTTTTAAAGCCCTTAGATGCTTTTTCATCAGTTGAAAACATTTAGATTTTGTCATACTTTCATTATTTACAATGCTGAACAAACAATAACATTACACATATCAGGCGTAAAAAATTATGACAATTAGCAAATGTAAAGATACAACATCTGTTGCAACATTGTTCCGCATTTCGGAGATGTCCCATTAGGTAGAGACTAGTTGTCGAATTCTTCAATATTCGATACCAAGCTCTTTGATGTTGTTAGAGTGAAACATTTAATTGTGTGAGCATTGTTCATGTGTCTTTTAACCAGATAATAAATATGTAAAGAGAAAAAACCGTCTTGGTTCAATGTGTCATAATAAAATTCTGATGTCCGACATTTCGACTTACAGAATGATTACGAATAAAACACGAAACAGTAAAGGAGGTTTATTTCAACATGATATAGAAATGCTGTGAACATAAATACTAGGTGATTATTAGGTTTTAGGTCGCGACAAGTTAGCAATACAGTTAACAATTTTAGAACACTAAGAGTAAGATATGTGGCTGTAAGAATGTTCGACTAGTTAGTCTCAAGCAATTTCCTCAGTTCGTCCCACAAGAGATCTTCTCATGACTGCATACCACAAAGCAAAATCTAACGTGATTCCAGAAAATTCCTGGAGAATCCGTAACATGTGATAAAATCTCACTTAGACTGAAGAGTCTAGAACAGGAGTGGGCAAACTTTTCCAGGGTACAGGCTACTTCTAATTTCTTCAAGATGGGGCGATCCACCCAGTGGTGTAGCTGTGGTGAGGTAAAAAGAGGGTCAACAATATTTATTATAATAATAAATACAGAATATATTCTTATCTACATAACTACAATAAAGCAAAACATAATATTAAATAATGGGCCTATAGCTATCAGAATGCTGCTCAAGCTAATAAGCTCAAGCTGAGTATTAGGGGAAGGAGGGGGAATAAGGATAGATAGAAATGGTACCTTTAATATAAGTTACATCATTGTTCCATTGTCCTTTGGGAAAAATGATGTAACTGACAACCATGTGCTTGATACTTCACCATGTCGCATAAGGCATGCCAGCTATATATCGCTCACTATATGTATTCAAAGAGTTAGATGAACATTCTACAAATGTGTTAAAAATTGTATCAACAATTGTGTGAACATTGGATGTTCAGTCTTACAAATATTCTCCATAACATCTTCACGAACTGTGAGAGTTGAAATGGCTTTCCAAACTTTCCGAGGTATTGTCGAATCCTTAACTAAATGAATCACCAACATCTTCTGTTCAAAACATGGTGCTACTGGAAATTAAGCATGTATCTTTAATTCTATTGTTTTTCAGTGTCATTAATATTGCATTATACTCGTCATACGAAACATTTTTTTATTTCTAATGGCAGCTTATGAACAGTTATAGCAAAGAACAAGTTAATGTAGTTTCCCTTAAATCTAATTTTCCATCGGTCAGTTAGGCGATCATATCCAGTGTTTATGTTTCTAGTAATTTGTCCAAGTCCATCTTTACTTAATTTCGTTTATTGGACGAAACACATAGAACACATCACACAAAGAACATTACGTAAACGAAAACTACCTCTACAAGCCAAACAAAGTATAAATATTCGCTGACTTGAAGCCATCTATATTAAAGAATTTAATTTACAACACAAGTATAAGGAAAAATAAAACGGAATACAACAAAAAAAAAAGCTGAAACAGAGTTTATTAATCTGACAGTAACCTCCCAGTATTGCTCGGTGAGAAACGTCTTGTGCAGAGCAGGATAGTGTAGAAAATGTGCGGAGTCCATGACCTCTCCAGAGCTGCACAGAGTGCATATCGCGAAAAGAACAACTTTGATATATATTCCAGTGCTTCTCAAACTGTGGGGTTCGGCCCCCTACAGGGGTGTGATAACCCAAGGAGGAGGGCGCGAACATATTGAAAAGTCGAAAACAAAAGATTATTTAAAAAATTATTAATTTATTGATAGCAAACAAAAAATATACATTCTGACATAATAAAAAATTAGAAAAAAACATTTACACTGACATAATACACTTATAAATGTATCAGTACCACACAATGTATTTTATAATTAATTTAACAATACTAAGTTACGAACAAGTTTAATAATTACCAGTGACCCCACGGGCCAGTCATACATAAAATTGCCTGCAAAAATTAACACTTATCTTCAACATTTGTACGGTTTATAATTAATCCCTTGACAGCATATTGAAAGCTACGCAATTCGCTCCCCAATGCCACCGTGCACATATGCACACGTATGTGGGGTATCGAAGGCCAGGGGAGAAGGGAATAAATAAGAAATTCCTCTGAAATAAGTAAATCCTTCGCAAACACTTCCTAGATCATTTTATTGCACTCCAAAGCCTTCGAAACAATTTTATGGATTACAGGGAACAGAAAATTCGTATTTTTGAAAGACTTATATATACGTCTTGGGCAATTTACGCATTGGCTGAGTGAGACGTTTATATACACCGGCAGTTCGCAATTATTGTTTGGAGGGGGGAGCGATGAAAATTATGATTTCGTATTGGGTTAAAAGTATTGAAAGTTTGAGAACCACTGATCTATTCAGATGATTTCGCAGGCAGTCATGTCCAATGGCTAGCGGAATTCAGCCACTGCTCTGCGCCTTGGGCCATTACGAAAATTCAGGATAGCATTCCTCCAAGACTTTTGGGAAGCATGGTTGTAGAGGTCTTCCTGAGCACTAGCTTTGATTGAATTTTATTAAGATTTTTAATTTTTTTTAATGGAATAGTAGGACACATAGGACGAAAGTCATACAAAATATAGAAATAAGTATATATACATCCCCTTTCAGTATCCAAGATTAAACTATACGGGGAAGCTTCAGCACTAATGATTTGTCATACCTTTTCGTGAATTAAATACATTGCATGGAGAAAAATTAATTAGATTTATATCTAGCAAAATTATAGCATGTTATTCATTTTGACTAAATTTATTAACAGTGTATATTATTTTCACTAAACCTTTTACTGTCTACCTAGCGTTCTTAGTTATTAAAAAACCTGAAAATGGCAACAATATGTTACCAAGAGAAGATAAATTGTCAAAGAACAATATTATTAAATGAAAGAGAAAAAAATTGATACATTTATAATTCAAAAAATATCCCCCTGAGAATTTTTTGAAAACTTTCCCAATTAAGGAAATAATTAAAAGTAAGTCCATTTTTTATGCTGCTGGTCATCATGTGAATCATAAATCTTCATTTCTGACTTCACTTTTCATATTTCGGGAATTACCGAACATCGTTCTCTGAAAACATGGTTAAAAAGGCTCTTATTATTAAAAGAAAATTGTTTCTATGCTTGATGAATTACAATATTTGGTGTAATGGATTATTAATGGAAATGGCTTAGTAAAAAATCAAGAGTTTTATTATCGCTTTCAGCACAGAAGACAACGAAATTCCATTTATTCTATGTATTGATATTATAAAAGCTACGGTAAGTAGATTTCCAAATTATTTTTATGCGAGATTTAGCGAGAATGTGAGAATGATGATGATATAGAACAAAACTTTAAGACAAAGAATATTATAGTTGCTGAATTTTAGAAAAAACTTTGTAATAGTTTTTAATAACTTTGTAACAGTAAGAATAATTTAATGTGCTGTGATGGTATTTCTTTGCAGACAAAATGTATTTCTTTATTTCTCACAATGTGTTCCACAGAGAAATTATGCACATATATATATATATATATATAGTCCTTTATACATGACTCCTTTTTCAACACTGCAGCTTGCTCCTCCATTTCATGCAGCACAGGAAAAAGGCCAATTTTTTGTTGAACAAGTTTAAGTAAAATTCAGTATTTTGACACTTCCGAACAAACCGCATTGGGCAACTGACAAATTCTGAGCCTGAAACACTCGTTTAAAGTCTCGTGTCTTGCCATGTAATATTTTAAACACGAATCGGAGATTTATTTCATACTTTGCCAATTTTTCATTGGGCATTGTAGGAAATACCTAGGCAATGTGTGAAATATTAATCGCTTCATACGTTGTTGGCTCATTTTAGGCATTCTTTACAATACCTAGGCATTCCATACAATACCTAAGTAATGTGTGAAATATGAATCGCTTCATACATTGTCGGCTCATTTTAGGCATTCTATAGAATGCCTGATTTTATACCTTGCCGGTAACACATATAAAAAATATTTTTTCTCAGAATGTTAAAAATAAGAATCATTTCCCGCCTTATATTATTTGCAACTTGACAATTTTATACAAATGTTTTTTGCATACATAATCTGAGGAAAAAATTTCTTTCACAATGTTTCATAAGAATGTAGAAGATAAATATTCGGATCAAAAAGCAATTATTATTTATACTTTCATTTTCAAATTACTCTGAATGCATAAAACTTTAAACAAACATTTTTAACAATCATATTTCTTTAACGTTAAGTAAAAAATGAGAAGACACATTTTAAGATATATTTACTGTATACTGCTCTAAAAAAATTTTATATTTTAAAATACATTTTCTCCAGCTGTGTAACAGCAAAAAATAATAGAAGTCTACAAAACTCCAAAATTTTGGATATAAAATATTTCCATTACAGCTGGAATATGAATTTTCTTCTTTAAAAATTTTTTTTAAAAAAGTTAAGAAAACAAATTACTTAAAATTGTTTTTATTTCTTTTTTATTTTTATTTTTATACGTGTTTGCAAACTCTATCAATAAAATTTTAGCAACAGCTTGATTACTATTTGAATCTTCCACAAAATTTTCTAGATCAATTTTTAAAAGTAACTTTAATTGCAACTTTCTTTTTATACGAAAAAAAGCAAAAGCCTCTTCCGGAAAAATTTCTGAAACCTCTCTGAAGAATTTCCTCAATAATTTACTTACTTCCAGACCTTTTACTCTTAGGTACTTACGACAAAAAGGAAACTAAAAATAAATGATCACAACTCAACTTTCGCCTTTCCACCAAGTTAGAAACTAAAAATCATTCTCAACATTTTTAGAACAAAGACACAGAATTTTTCTTCGTCCATTCATTCTGTGTTGAACTAACAGAGAACCACCACCCATTGTGGACATGTTCTATTACTTCCTCTCTATTATTTCTACACTAAGAGTATATCTTGCCGGGAATGAGATCGATTGATGACAATACAGTGAAGTGAAAGCTGAACTTTTTGTTCTAAAGATCTTATTGGGAAACGCTTCTGAACTACTTGTGACATTTTTCGAATCCCCAATATGATGTTTTAAAAAGTTTTCTTTTGATAAATAGAAAATCGAACTAGAAAACTTCACAACAACAATGTTGTTTTTTAACAAAATTAAAAAATACGAATCGAATTTATTCCTTGTGTACATATGTACATATATGTGTGATAAAAGTTACAAAATTATATAAGCGGTATATATGTTAAAACATATATATGGTGTATAAAAATTTATATATGCGTGTTTGTTTGCATATAAAACAGTGTATATGTGTGCTTGTGTGTATATGTGCGTATATATAGGGATGTATATATAGGTATATGTGTATATGTGTGTATGGTACATATGTGTAAGTAAAAATGTGTGTAAACGTGTGTGTAAGTAAAAATGTGCTTTAACTTCTGTACGTGGAAAAATATATATCGCAAAGGCTTAGAAGTAATACAATATATATATATATATAAAATTTTCATTATTTTTTTTAAAAATTTTTTTATTTATTTTTATTTTAAAAAATATTTAAAAAAAACCAAAAAAAAAAATTTAAGCGCTTATTTTAATTGCAAAATTTTTCCGATTAGTATAAAATAACCCTGTCTTTTTTTACTTTGTAATATATTTCTATTTGTTTTTATCTATTTTTAACTTTTTCATTATTTTTTTTTAAAACTTCCTTTTTTTTTAGTTTTTTTTAAAAAAAAAAATCTTAGTGGTTTGTTTAATTGCAAAAATAAATATCCAGGTGGCGACAGGTTTTTTCATTCTCGAATAGTCGTCTCAATAGCATTCGTCATTTTACGTCTTTTCCCCGCGTTGGGAGCTTATAGTAAAAAGGTTGAATTTCGATCTCCAGTTATTATTTTACACGGGTTGTTGTTTTGTTTTTTTAAAATTTTTTTAATTTTTTTTTCTCCTTGAAAAAATTCATTATTATTTTCCCCTTTTTTTAGGGTTCATTTTTTAAAATATTAGCAGTTTTTCTTCCACGTGTTGTATTAGGGGAACTTTTCAACTTTTTTTTTTCCCTTTATTCTGTCGAAAGGGTGCAGTAAGGGGGGAAAGGGGGATCCATTTAAAACATTGCCAACCCCTAATTCGCTGGGCCCAAATTTAGCAACAGCCTTAGAAATCATAATAGGGCCCCCAGTTTAGTCCAAAAAAAAACTTTTTTTAATTTTAAAATTTAATGTGTTTTGGGAATTTTTAATTTCTTCCTGCTTTTTGCCCCTGTGGGTTTTAGTACTTCTTCCTTTTTTTTTTATATTACTTTTATATATATATATATATATATATATATATAGTAATATAATATATATATATATATAATATATATATATTTTTTTTTTAATATATATATATCAAATTTAAAAGTTCACCCTTTTTAAATTTTAAAAATTTTAGTGGCTTTAAATTTTGGAGCAAGCTCTAAACAGAGTGTGTCACAATCCACATTGAATGCTATATCGAAGAACTCCACTTTCTGGAATATATTACCTAATTCCATACCAGACGAGTATTCAAGATAAGAGTTTAAAATAAAATTGATTTTTTTGGACGATCTCAGTTGTTTAAAATTGTAACCGTACATCACAGAAAACGTATCCTTTCCTCTACACCAGTGGTCTTCAAACTGTGTACCACGGAACCCTGGGGCTCCCAGGGATTCCAAGAATCTCAATAAAACAATCAAAACAAAACTTATAAATATGTATATACAGTATATTCTCATTCTCTATGAAGTTTGTACAGTTACAAGTCTCATAAAGTTCATCCTATTAATTAAAAATCAAAATTTTACTTACATATAATAACTTTATTTTACAGCACTTAAATTTTTATTATAATATAATAAAAAATATTAAATGTTTCATCTATATATATATATATACTTCCTACAAATTTATTGTTTAGATATGTCCCTATTTTTATTTATTTTTCGAGTCTGGGGTTTAATTTTTATACTTGTTAATGATCACTATTTTTTTTCTTACAAAACTAAATAGTTTTCTAATGGAAAATGCACCTTTTTGCATCTATGGGGAAAAACACTTATAATGGAGAAGAGAAAAACAACTCATCTACAAGTTCAATGTTAAAGTCTTAATTTAAGCAAGAACACCTCTTAAATTTTATGTTTTAAATTCATGCAAAGTACATAGTATTTTTCACACAGCTATAAACTTTTTAATGTGCCATTAAGAAGATTGCGTACATTGTGAAATACATTTCTCAACGTGAGTGACTATAAAAAAAAGTATAAAAACAAATTAAACTCAGAATTTGTTTTGCGATAATATTTAATCTTAATAGACCTAGACTTTGACAGTTTGTGTAAAAAAGCAAGAACATATTCCAGTTTTTAAATATAATGCCTGGGTAGGTGACACTTCGATCACAAATTAATATTTTGAGTAAGTAAATTATATTAAAAAAATTAGATTAGAATTTTTTAATAATAAATGTACTTTTTTAATTACCTTTACATAAAGTACTTATAAATGTTTATCTACCTCAAATATTATTTTGAGATATATTCTTCTAAGTATGGGTACTGTGCTTGGGATTTCACAAAAACATTTTCTAGTTCTAGGGTTTTCATGAGTTGAAAAAGATTGAAGACCATTGCTCTACATATTCCGGTGATGATGTTTCAACAGGGCATTTCCCTTGCACATATTGCGAGGGTATTTCATTTATCCCACACAGATACAGCTTCTTATTTAGCATACTTGTTAATTGGATATGTCGTATAAAAAACAAAGATTTCATTGGTTGATATCTCATTCATAACGCTCATTTGGTAGCTAATACAGATTGATTTTTTAATTCGATAAAAGCACAATTTGTTATGTTCCTCCAGACACAGTTTTAAGTTCAGTTACAATCAATGCTGTATTGTATAGAAGCAAGCATTGCATTGCTTGATAATTTATCCTAATTGTGATTTTTACTACACAATACTATTTTTTCTTCTAAATATAATCGTTTATTTTATCAATACAAGTGTTTAAGAAATCCTATTTTAGCCCACATCTTTGGCAAAAATTGTGCCAAAATTGCGCCTTTCAGCTCATTCTTCTGTATTAACCTCTATCCAATACGAGAAAAATAATTGGATAAAGTGATTATAAATAAAGGTGTGACAAAAATAAAATTCCAGCCTAAAGGGTTGTGCAGTAAAATTGAGTTCTGATGAGCCGCTTATGGCAGTGTTTCTCAAACTTGGCGCCCCTTTGGGGCGCTAAGGCCTATTAAAAAGTTGGAAAAAAAAAGTATTTAAAAAAAAATTTTTAAATTTTCTGAAAGAAAAAAAAATATTCCGACAAAAAAAAATAAAGTAACATTTACATTGGTATAATACAGTTATAAAAATTAGTACTGCGAATGTTTTTATAATTA
>BMAV01022081.1:0-40839 GCA_019973955.1 Trichonephila inaurata madagascariensis | reverse complement strand
TCTGGTTAAAAAAATAAAACAATTTAATAATATCGATAGCCTTTTTCTTAAAGAAGTAAAAGATAGAATAACTAGATTTTAACATTTGTTTGATGAAAATTTGTTACTACGATAATTTATTTTGATATGATTTTCATTTCAAAGTTTTTATTAAATTCAAATGTGACTATTTTGTCATCCCTCTTAATTCGAATTTGTATAACTATCTTAATTTTAAATTACGTTCTAATTAGCTAATTATTTCTCTATTAATTGATGTCCTGAACAAAAGTAAAAAAAACGCTTATCATTTATACCTTTAAATTAACACAAAATAATGCTATTATTTAATTAAGTGAGTTAATACTCATACGTGAAACATTTTTTTTTTAGTAAAAATTCCAATTCACTAAATAAAATGTATTGTACTCATAGGTATAACTTTAATGAAACACCTCATAAAATCTTACCCTGGGTAATGTAAAAAATATTTTTTTTCCCACGATTCGGAAATAATTTTGCAATTCGTAAATATTTACCACGGCATTGAGAATAAAGATCATAAACGTAAATAAAAATTAAAATATTACTAGAATTTCGTATTACATGATTTATTTTATTACAAAATGTTAATGCAAAAGGATTTATTTGATTTTTTGGATTCGAAATAATTAAAAATTAAAATACCTGTATATCTAGATTTTTAATCTTTATATATATATATATATGAAGAAAATTACAAATACAGGAAATTTTTCCTTTTTGCAACACTGAGTTAAGGTGTCAAAATCTAATGTACCTTACAAATGCTACAAAAGAGCGAAGTTTCTACAACACTTTTGAAACATCACATTCTCCCTATATATATATATATATATATATTTCAAATTTTCAATCGTTAATAAAATACTTTTTATTCATCCACTTAAGTTCAAATTCATTTTATTAGCTTGTAGTGGATGACACTTGATGTTAATACAATTTTTTCAAATATTAATTGATTAATTTAATTTAATTAATGAGTAAACAATAACAAACGAAAATAATAGTCCACCACCATACATAAAAAGAAAAATCACTCCTTCGGTTCCTGTAGCGCATTGGATAGCGCGTTGACTTTTCTAATCCAAAGGTCATGAGTTCGAATCCCACCTGGGATGGCCTAATTTCTAAAAATGTGATTTCTTTTTTATTTTCCATTTTATTGGAATAATTAAATTTTAATAATGAATAAATAGTAATAAACAAAAAAATAATAGTCCAACACCATATACAGAAAAGAAAATGGAAAATCCCAAGGAAAATCCTTTATTTGTATTTTGTCATATGTAAATACATATTTATATTAATTGTAATTATTGAATAAAAAGTAACTAAAATAAAATTTTTATTTGTTGACCTGAGTAGGAATTGACTTTATTTATTTATTTTTTTGATATTACCTGCCATCTTTTAAAATGACATCCAGTCGCTACTTTTCGCAGTTATCGATAGTCGAAAAACCAATATACATTTGTGACATATAGAGCCTTCTAGTTGTTTTCTTTGGTACCGGTTCGTTAGCTCAGAGTGTAGACCATGGTCTATACCAGGGGTCAGTAACCTATGGCACGCGTGCCATAAGTGGCACGTATTACAATTTCCAATGACATTCCTCACTACTCTACAAATTCATCAATTTTTGAGTGGATGAAAGTTGATAATGTTGTAATGTACACAATTTGACAAAAGTCCTCAGAATTATGGACATTAACGGAAATACGAAAAAAATTTGAAAGATAACTCTAAAGATAAATTTAAAGCTATTTTGTAAACTATTGAATGTTGCTGCTGGAGAGATTTAATTATTTGAAGAAAGAAATTTGTATGTATTCTTCTTGCCAATTTTTTGGGTTTGCATATCTAAGCAAAAAAAAAATCTTCCCAATATGAAAAATACATCGAGTCTACAAGGAAATTGTTTAACAACTTAGTGCTCAAAATCGTGTCAAATTGAAAGTCACAAATTATACCCTGATTTTGCGATATGAAAGTAGAGCGGTGCAATAACTAAGTTCGCATTAAAATGTTTATTTATCTTGTAATTTAACTATAATGTGTGAAGGGAAGTATTTATATTTTATGTTGTTTATTTCTTTTAATAAATATGTTTAAAAATACATAATACATGTATAATTTTAATTTTTTAAAACAATTGTTGAAGAAATAAATATATTTTATGCTGTTTATTTTTATGTTAAGAGAAATATCTTTAAATGATACAAAATTAATATATAATAAAATTGTAATTCTATATTATTGACCTCTCTTCTACTTCTGCATGCATTATCGGAAGGGGGTTTTTTAAAAAATTGCTATTGGAGGCAGCCAAAACATATTGGTAGATTGGTTTGGCACACCACAGCAAAAAAGGTTGCTGACTGTGGTCTACAGAGTAGATCAGGGGTACTCAACCTTTTTTTTTTAATGGCGCTTATATATATACTTTTGCCACTTCACGCGTGCCGCATACTTATATTATTTCGCACGGTCCAACATGAGGTTAAATGTAGGAAGGGGGAGGAGAAATGCTTTAAAACAGATAACTTTGGGAAATTAAAAATGAAAAAAATATAAAAATATTATAACCCTGTTTTGTTTTTTTTTAATTATTTTTTTTTTTTTTTGTCACTAACACTAAATTAGAAGCATTTAAGAAACACTCCTTCAAAATTTTCTGCATCAATAAACGGTTTCATAGATTACCAATAATATAAAAAAAAATTCATAGAATGTCTTTGTTACCGCTCTGTGGTATTACCACTGACAAAACTCTGTGTTTCTGTTGCAAAGATTATTCAAGCAAGCCTATTAATCACCTCTTAAAAGAGATCGCCGAGGAAAACTGTCATTGAATGAGATTCCTTTTGATTGGTATTTTTTAAAAAATGTAGTAGGTATTTTTGTGACAAATCAAACAATAACTCATCCATGTTTGATTTTCCCTACCAAATAGTCAACCTCCCAATCGTCTTGAAACGATATATTTTCTTCGAATACTTTTCGCTTGCAAGATATGAAAGTTAGTTAAAAAATGCCACCATAAAATTATCAATACTCCACTGTTGTTTGTTATCACTAACTGTAACCGTTCCAAATAAAAAAAAAGAATATCAATTCGTAACCGTACGACATCGACAGAAAAAAGCAATATTGATATACCTGATTTCTTGACAGAGTTTCCCACCAAATTTTTAGTACAATGTTTTTAAATAAGTAAATTTCTCAGAACAGTGGGTCATATGACCAGGCCACTGAAAAGGGCTCCACAGGCCGCAGGTTGAGTATCGCTGGAGTAGATTATGTTACCAAATCAATTTAATGAATTCGACAGGTGATATAAAGGTATGTTGCGTACAGTCTATGCTTCAGAGAGTTAAAACTTTTCAACCAATATCGAGTTCCCTTCACACTTTTCAATTATTAACAATTTTGATGCATTAGTATCTAATGAATAAAGTCACCAAGTGGGTTTAAATTTGCAAAAAATGTTTTAGTTAAATAAGTTTTATTTTTTGTTTACTAACTTTGAAAAATCGCGTATGTTCTTAAAAGAATTGCTTTATAAAAACTCAAACTCGTAAAAGCATACAATTTACGTTTCTAGGTTTTTATGAATGTCAAAAAAGTTCGAAACATTAAAATTCACAAAATTGCAGCTTAAGAATATATTTTTTAAAATGTTGATACTCGAAGATAGTATTACAAAGAATATATATTAGATAATGGTGTCTTGGGTAATTTACTTATATTCCACAAATATTGAGGAAAAAAAATTTGTGGATGTTAGACAGAAAAAAAAATCGGCTGCATTTTAAAATTACTCTATTTAAAAAAAAGTCATTCGATATTTAGTTTGCAATATAAATGATATTATAATGTTACCAATTTAAAAATCAAAGTATATTTATAAAAGAATGGGTTTAGTTATTTCGGTTAGTGAAATGAACTAAAAATAAATTTATGGACCAAACATTTCTCAAAGCATGAATTTAAGTGAAAAAATATTTAAATTTATTAAAAATCTAGATACTAAAATCATGAAGCACTTTCTGCTTTATTTAAAAGCTTCAAAAAATATGAAGACTAAGAAATATCAGAAAGATATTCAAACAATTTTATTTGTAAACTGTTACGCTTATAAAATATAAGTGTTATACAGATTCCATCATGTTTTCATAATGAATAATTTTAAGGTAATAAATATGAATATTAAAAATAGTAGGAAGAAGCGGACACATCGTTCTCATTTTTCGCCCTTGTTAAGTGTAACATACAAAGAATCAATATCAAACTATATTGTCTTTAAAAATTGTGAACACGTGCAACAACGCTTTATTCTGTACTCACATAAGGGCATCTTTGACCAAAAATACTGATGGGGGAAGTATCTTAGCCATACGTAGTAGGATTCAAAAGTTCCCGGACTGAGGTATAACTTAAAAAATATTACTAGTAAAGTTGCTGAAACACATCCTCCTTCGAAATACGACCCTTGACAACAACACACTTTTGAAATCACATGTAAAGTTAATCGAAACATTTCCAGAATCCATTTTTAGTCATGTCTTTTAATTCAGGCAACGGCTCACTTTTAACTTCATCTGCAGATTGAAATCGACGACAATGCGAGTGACGTGTCAGTTCAAGAAAGGGTTTCAGGGAGCGAAATCAGGGGAGTAAGAAGAATAATGCAAAATAGTTGTTTTTCATTTTCACCCCGTCCTAGTTTGAAGCCTGTTCTACGTACCACTGCGGAAACCTTTTCAATGTTTTCAGCGGTGTAAGTAATCTGCTGACCTCCAGAGCTATCCTCATCTTCAAAATTTTCCCGGCCTTCCCTAAAACGCCGATGTCACTAAAAGCTTACGTTTGCGATAATGTATCACTATTATACATATGCTTCGAACATTTCATCAGTCTCCGTAGCACTCTACAAAATTACATATTCATTCTCTGCTCTTCAAACGTCATTTCTTTAAATCGCGGGCTACTAAATGCATCCACCTGCAAAATACGACGCAGTGACAGGCCACCGACCGCGTGATTTGCGGTAAACTTTTTCAGAAAAGGGAAGGAATGCAGTGACATCGAAATGTTATCGTAGTCGCTCTACTGCAGAAATTTACAGAGTTAGTCTGGAAACTTTTGAATTCTACCTGGTATATAGACTGCACTAGCTGGCATACCCATTCTTCAGACGGGTGAATTGAAAAATTGAACAGTACAGATTGAAGGATAAAGAAGTTTTTAATGAGTTGATTTTGCATGAATTGTAAATTAAACAACAACAAACAAAAAAAGCTTTTTGCATATCTCAGCTGAACAAAAAATCATATTTAAGTCTGTAGATCTAATAGCTGATAAAATTGGGATTTTTTTTATTTATTTATAACGCCCCGTAATTCCCTTGAGTATCGATTTTTGGAAACACCTGCCCAAGCTGATCCTGTTCAGCAAAAGTAACACATTGTTACAAATTTTTTGTAATAAACGCTTAAAATAGTGTAAATAATTTATGTTTGGATGTGTAATACGTTAATATTATTTTCTGTTGTATTTATTTCATGTTAAAATTGTAATATTCGCAAGCAATGTCGTCCCTTACATTATAATGACGATGCAATGGAAACATAGTGAAATGTTGGCTTTAAAGCCAAGTTGGCATCATTTTTGACGACCATGTAGGCAATTTGGCAATTGATTGAACGGTGCAGAAGTTGATGTGCTCTAGCACCACCTCGTAGGGAGCTGCAACAAAGGTAATAGCACAAAAACCTTCTCCACAAAAAAATACATATACATGCCAATTTTCATAGTGATCGGTTGAACGGTATTGGAGTGAAGTGATTTCATTTTTTCAAACATCCATTTTTATATGTATAGATATATTACAAATTATTTTAAACTCTCAGCTGCATTTCTTTCAAATGTTAAAGATAAAAACTGAAAGTATGTTGTTTTGGTTGTAATCCAAAATGCGTAAAATATTAATAATAAAATTTAATAATAAAATTTATAACCAAAACTGTAATAAATATAAATTAAAAAATAATAATTGTAGTTTATTATTATTATTTTTTTTTAATCTCCTATATTAGATGACTTACAAAAAAAAATACGTAATTTATTTTCAAAATTCTACTAATTAAATTAAAAGTTTATATAAGTATAATTCATCAAACATTTATAACATTGTTATTAGCGTAAACAATGTTTATGTGTGTGGTTTATGTGAGAGGAATTAGGTAAATTTTTAATAAATCTAATTTGAGATCGGTAATTTAGTATTGATAAACTTTAGCTTTTTCAGCACTTTAACTTTTAAGTTACTTTCGAATACTGTAGATGGCACCACTAAACTTGTTTGGAAATGAAATTCATCTCAATCCGTTTTGCCCGTGAATGATAAATGAAAGTCCAAAATCCAGAAATTTCTACCTCGGACAAATTTCTGTAGGAATATAATAATACAATCTAAATTAAAACTTAAACTAAACCATTTTTTAGCAGGAAAGTGTTTTCTTTTTTTAAAGATAAATGAAGTTAGCTTAATTTTGTTAGAATTTTTGTTACTTATTTGCTTATTTTCAAGATGTGGAATTTCAAACTCTAATAATAAATCACATCGCAAATTTAGTGAAAAATATTAGGATTATTTTCTTCACATTTACCATCGATTATATTTTAAAAAATCTTTGAATATCAACTAAAATTTTTGATTCAGATGTGGTCTTTTTCAACTACAATTTCTTTAAATTTGGAAATTTCAGTTTTAAAAACATTATCTGACATGTTTTTAAATTTCGTAAAATAATGCACAAAGTACAGTGTAAAGAAACGCGGTGTCTTATAAGGTATTAAAAAAAAGAATTCTGTTTTACTTATTTTTTGGAGTTGTATAAAATATATCTCTGTCGTTTTAATTTATTCCTTTATTGATTATTATTCCATTCAGAATATTTTCAAGTTTTCGAAATTTTTGCATATATTTGACAAATATTGATTTCGCAAATGCAAGATATTCTTTTTAAAGAAAAATAGCACGGAAATCATCAAATTATAAAGTTGGTATTAAATACTACACTATTATTTTATAAAATAGATAAGAAATCTATTTTAAGAGCTTCCTTGTTTTCTGTTCAATTTTAAAACGAAATTCACATAAAATATGGTCTTTTAAATAAGCAATCTCTTTGTTGCCAAAATAAATTTAAAGAATTCCGATAAAGTTCCCTTTCCAAACATGGGATTTATTAATATAATTTTAATATAGTATACAGTTCATATATAAGTGATCATTATTCAAAACTTCGAAATATAATCTTGCTCATTATTCAGGAAAATTTTTGAAAAAAAATTCGGTTGTATGATAAATTAGTACATTTTCCATGAGGTCACGGCACCCTAGACGTCAAGGTAACTGGTCAAGGACTGGTGGCTGGTGTGTCATGAGTTTGAGCCTAGTACCGCTGAAGACCCGTCATGAAGACTGGGCTGATGCACGTTAAATATGTCGAGGCTTAAATGTCCTCCCATTAATATGGTGTTGAAAATAGGAGACGGGGTACCAGCTCATGTCTCGTCCTCGTCACTTGATCATGATTCAAATTTCCAAGGTTCATCGCCAAAACCTTCACGTAACCGAATAGTGCGATGTTAATATTTGCTCATTCACTCGTATATTCCCGTTTTCAAGTGCAATGTTTAATTTTTTTTTCCTTTTCACAAAATTTAATATTCCATACACTCATTGCCATAAAAATTTGTGCCCAAGAAAAAGTCGCCAAAATGAAACGAAATTTTACATGTATAAGTAGCACTTTTGATATAAGTAAGTCATTAGAAAATGAAAGATAACTCATCGTTTATAGCAGAAAAAGTACAAATGAATGGAAGTTTTAGTACTCTGTTGGACTCCTAGCACTAATGTACAATGAGATACGAGCAGGCATTGAAGCTTACACGTTCCGTATGATTTCCTGAGACATCGCGTTCCACGGTTGCTGTAAACGCGCCGCTGGTTCGACCAAACTCGAAGGGTCTCCTAATTGCCGTCCCATATAATCCCAGATATGCTCAGTTGGTGACAAATCTGAGGATTGAGTAGGCCAGAGTAGGGTAGAAATGTGGTGGAGGCAGTCTTGTGACATCTTTGCTGTGTGTGGTCAAGCATTTTCTTGTTGAAAAATGACTCCTCGGATCCCTGCCATAAGTGGCAACACGTGTGGCTAAAGGATGTTATGGACGTACCGCTGGGCTATCATCGTAATATGGATCAATATTAGGGACGACCGTGTATCGCAAACAACGGTGTTCTATATCATTATACCAGCTGTGGGAGCGTTGTGTCTCTATAAAGCGAAGTCAGGATTGAGGCGTTCACCACGGGCCTCCAAACATGAACACGATTGTCATTACTGCTCAAATTGAATCTAGATTCATCGCTGAAGACGATCTAGTTCCACTCTGTTGCAGTCCAATTCAGTCGTGCGCATCACTACTCTAAATGGAGGCGTCGGTGGGTGTCAATGGCAGCACACGTAATGGGCACCGCGATAACAGATGTTATTCAGACAAGTGCGATGATTCGAGAAGACACAAGGGCCCGTAGTGAAGGTGCTGCATGTGTCTGGACAGCGGCGAATGAGGAAATCAACTCTACTCGCGCGTGTTGTATAATGTGATGGTCTTCTCGACGACTGGTCTATCGAGTGCATCCTATGCCTGGTCGCTACGTCTCTTCTGTGCACTGGTCCCAACACCTCCTCACAGTCAAATCAGAACAGTCTACTTGACGAGCTACTCCTCGAGCTGACCACCAAGCTTCCATCGTTCCAATGATTCTTCCCCTCTCGAACTCTGATAGCTGCACATATTGTCTTCGATAGCGGCGTAACGGTATGTGTACCTCAACGTTAACTTTGCAAAAGATTAAGTGCACACAAAGAAGCTCTGCTTATCTGTTTTATACTCCAAGAAGAATGAAGTTCAACACCCTTTAGTGGCATTAGGCAATGCGTAATCACGGTGCATTTCTAATCATTTGCATATCTGCCCTTCAGGCACCTCCATGCTAAGTTTCGTCACGATCCCACAATTATTTCTTGGTGCGCAAATTTTTATGTCAATAAGTGTAAACTCTTCCTCTTTTTTTTTTTTTGCAATAGCAAAAAGTTGTTTCTATTTTTCTTAAAATAACTTTTTTTCGTGACAAGTTTTAAAAAAAATTGTCAGCCTATCTTAAATCTAAAAGGATGTTAAACAATTTTTCCAAGGAAAATCTAACTAAAATGCAAACATCAAGTATCTTCGTTATGGCATAAAAGAGAGCTGAGCAGCATACTTCCATGTCATACTTTTGTGTATGGAAGAATTTTATCATAAAACTCTTTCTAATCCATTTGAGTAACTTTTTCTTAAAATATAATTCACTCGCCATTTAAAAGGTTGGATTAACTATCCATTAAATTTTTTGGTACAGTATTAATGTTTAAAAGTAGCAGTAATTATTCAATTTATGCTCTCAATATAACTAATTCTACGTTTTCCATGAATAACTTTTTCAGTAATTGTTAGTTTAATAACTAATGAACTTAAAATAGTTTTATATAATAGAAGTTATATGTTTCGCTTTCCTTAAAAAAGGACTTCTTGTTGAATATTTTTTAATTTTAGAACAGTTTTTTGAATAACTACATTTACATAATTCGTCTTCATTTAATGCATTAGATATATCTATTTTTTTTCTGTAGAATAAACAACTGATAATTTTGGAAACAACTATTAGTCCAAAATAGAGTACGATAATATATTATCTGCGTGCACTGGGATCTCATATGTTGCTATGGTTTTTTTTTTAAAAAAAGGTCCACTCAAAGAAAATAAATCACACAATCTAAAGTCAGTGGAGAAGAAATTTTCAATTGTCCTTGCAGAAAGATATCTGACAGAAGATAAATCAACACAGGTATGTCATTTTATTATATAAATTGTAAAAATAATATATTAGTATGCAATGTAATTAAGAAATACTTTCGCTTTCATAAAAGTGGATGCAATCACTTAAAATGTTAATAAAGCTTTTTTCTTTCGATGTAATAAATATCATTTCAAAAGAAAACTTATGTTAGGAACAAATAATTTTTACCAATAACTGCAATAACAGAAATCTACGATTAGAATAATAACAGGTAACAATTTCTTTAACGATATCTTCTGGTTTGTAAATATACTCATTGCTAAAGTTGCGGCTTCATCATTAATAAGTACTTCTATTCCGTCCTTTTATATTAATCAACTTTTTTTTTAATTTTCAGTTTCTAATGCAGAAACTAATTTAGGAAAGAAGTAAATTAATATACAAGACTTCTTTCAATGTAGTCATTGTTGCCTCACTTTTATTGTAAATACGTAAGGTATATTTTAATAATTCTACAAAAATATTTTTCCAAATGCAAAGCAATAAATACAATGAAATATTCTATATTAGCCATATATTAATCAAATTCTTTAATGCAGTGATTTTTACTTCCCCATTAAATATAGTTTAACTAGTTTTTAAAGAAACTAGTTAGTGTTTAGTAATTTTTCTATCCATTTCTAAATTTTTAAGAAATAAGATCTATTGATGTTGTGAAAGTGCATGTTCAGTCTTACGTAATATAGTATTTAATTTTAATTAAAATTTAATTTATTATTAAAATACATTATTCTTTCAGAAATATTTTTGCTGGTAAATACTAATCATTACTACGCAGAGAAAGCTTCGACATGATTTATCCCTTCATTTTAAACCTGATATGTGAAGGATAATTACACAATTCTACATCTCTCTCTCTTTCTCTCTCTATCCCTCTCTCTCTCTTATAAATATAGAGGGTAAAATCCGGCGTATAAAGCGCACAGCTGTATAATGCCAATCTATACTTTCAAGCTGTATTTTTTAATTTTAAGGTATATTCTCCGTATAACGCGTACTCCTTTTTATTATGAAGAAACCTTAAATATATGAATGTTATGTTCTTATGCTTTGAGGTCATTTATTCGAATATTATCAAGGGCTTTTGAAAAAATAGTATATATCAGTGTTTCTCAAACTGTGGGGGCGTAATAACACTACGAGGGGCGCGAGCCTATTGAAAAGTCGAGAGCAAAAGATTATTTTTAAAAATTATTAATTTACTGGAAGTAAACAAATAAATACATTCTGACAAATAAAAATAAAATGCGCATTTACATAATGTAATACTTTCCAAGCAAATATATGTTATTGCGCAATGTACTTTTATGATTAATTTATAACAATACTAAGTTAAGAACAAGTTTAATAATTATCAGTAACCCCATGGCCTTGTCATATAAATGTTATGCAAACATTAACACATTGATCTTAATAATTTGTACGGTTTAATATTAGTCCCTAAAATGTCGATTAAAATTGCGAGATTCGCTCTCCATTGCCACCAGTTAACGTCAGTGAGCGTATGTGGTGTATTGGGATGGGGAGGTAGAAGGAGTTAAGAGCAAATCCACTGAAATAAATAAATCTTTCCGCAAACTGTCAAGGTCCTTTTTATTGCATTCCAAATGCCTTCGGAATAATTTTTTATGGATAGCGGTTGGATCTCGTACTTTGGAAAGACGTATATATACGAACAGGGCAAATAACTGAGCAAGACGTTTATATACGCCGGCGGCGCAGGGGTTACAATCGTATTATAGGTTTAGCATCAACGTATAGTATTATTAAACTTAATACATTGTTGTGTATGAAGGGGCGCGGTAGAAAATTTACAATTGAATATTGGGTCGCAAGTGATGGCTGAGAATCACTTGTATATATCTAAATTACAACTCTCTTTAAGTTGATGAGGTGTTTCTCTCATTTCTTTTTAAATAAGGCTAGTAGCACACCGACCCCATATGTAAGTCTAACTTTTTTAATGATCATATCTTTTTATTTTTAAGACTATTATTTTTATAGTCGGAGTATAACACACACATATATATATCGATCTTAATTAGTGTTTTAAAAGTTCGCATTATACGCCGGATTTTACGGTATATATATAGATGTAAAACATGTCCAATGTTAAACATAGAGCAATATGATAATACATCCAAATTTTTCTTATGTAAAACCTTCAATTGCATTTGTATGTTGAATTAGCAGTATGTAATTTTTGAATATATTATTATGGTAGCGTAATAATATCAATATTCGTATTAATCTGCATAGATCAAATACCAAAAATTACAAGCATAATAACAATATTAATAAAATTGAACTTAGGCACTTCTATTCTCAGAATAGTACCACATGTTCAAAAAAGATTGTGGTGTGGGAAAACCACTTTATTAATTATTATAACACTATATATCCATATGGTTTGAATATTATTCATTCTGAAAAAATGTTTTACTTAGCATTCAATTTCAGTTACAAGAATTATTTTTATAATAGTGACTTTACACACACATAAAGTTAAGCGTATGAAAGAAGATAATAGAGGGAAGAGAAGAACTCACAGACTTCCTGTGAATGGAATTTCAAAATTAAAGTTTTGCAGCAATTTTGAAAAGTCTTTTAACATTAAACAAATCAAACATTTCATGTGTTTGGTCTAAATAAAAATTAAGGTATACTAGGGGATATCCTCAAAAGTATGATTTTAAAGACTGTAAATTGCCTTACCTTATTATTAAGAATATTGTTAATTTTCTCATTCATAAATTCAGTATAGAACATAGATTTGGTAAATAGTTCTACTGAGTATTTGCTTTTATATTTTACATGAATAAATCTTATAATAACATTAATTTCTCAAAAATATTTAATAAGTATGTTCATTGCCTGCCTATAAATAACGTTTGCATTAAAGAGGCTTTTAAATACAATAAAAATAGGTAGCTCAATTTTTAATTACAATGATATTAATGATTTGCAAAATAATATATGTGTTTGTAATGAGTAAAGATTGTTCTGAATATATAAATGATCATCACAAGCATGTGGTAGCACAGTAATTTAAATATAATTAAAAGAATGTGTGTCCAAAGGTACTAGTTTTAGATTAATGATCTCCAATAATAACAATGCTGTTAAAATCAAATTTCTAAGATATTAAAATTTTCAAAAAAAATGTATTAAATACAGTCTTTCCTTTTGCAGCTTTTAATGTTTTCAAAGTAAAAATGAGCTATTGAACATTAACTAAAAAACGATAATGATATAACTTAAAATAATATTAAGAATCAAATTGCAGACCTACAAAGAACATCATTGTTTATGTTGAAAAAAGTACCGGGTATTATGCAATTAAGAAATGGTTTTTATAAAATATCTAAACAAACATTTTCTAATAATTCTGGCCGCGGTCAGCCGAGTGGTATAGGTATCGGACCGTGGCTTCCCTTGTCAAGTTCGACCCCAGACCTCTAAAGACCCGCCGTGTAGGGGGCGTGCCTTTAAAATCTGTCGAAGCGAAACATCCCCCCGTTGGTGTGGTGTGGGGGGTGAGGAAGTGAGTGCCAGCTCAGGTTGCCCACGCCCCTTGACCATGGCTCAAAATTACGTGGCCCGTCCCCAAAAAGCCCTCGCGTAGCTGAACAGTGCGACGTTAATATTCAATCAATCAATCAATTCATAATAATTCTGCTTTTATAAAATATAATTCAAGCAAAAGAATTTTTTTTAATCGAATCTCTTTTTTTTACAAAAATAGATTTACATATTTTTTGGGATATTAAATTCCTCATTTTTTTCCAAACTCTTAAATTTCAAAAAAATTCCTGTTAAATTTAGAACTATTTCGAATGGGTTTTAAAACTTATATCACACTGGGCAGTATTCTTGAGGCCACTATTTTGAGCAGCAACTTCAAGTTGAAGTTGTACTTCTACCCCAAAATCCCAATTTCTTTCAGCTACCCACCCATTCAAATGTTTGCAATTTCAATTCACTTGGCTTTTCTATGACCATTAATAAGTTGCAAGGTCAAACAATGACAATTTTGGCTTAGATTTAGAAAACCCTTTTTCTTTTCCAGGCCAATTATATGTTATGTCCGGGGGTTTTGGGAAACCATCGCATTTGTTTGTTTATACCATTAAAGGGGTTTAAACCAAAACATTGAACATTCAATGGCATTACGATAATTTTTTTTTTTTTTGTGCATTAAAATACCTTTTTTACTAAAATATTTCCCGGGTTTTATCCTTTTTCCCTTTTTAATAAAAAAATAATTTTAAAGGGTTTCTATTAAAGTTTAAAGCTTTATATTTAAACTTAGTTCAAAAAAATACATACTCTCCGCAATCATAAGTTTCCGAATTGTAGTAAAATTTTCCCTTGATGATGTCGGGTATTGTAATAACTTTTTTTTTATAAAAATATTTCATCAAAACTGTGGGTTTTTACCCCCCTTTGTATATTTAAAACTCTCCCCAACCCTTTATATATATATTTAAAAGTGGGAACTAATGGTAGGAATTGAAAAAGGGGCATGCTTTGTCTGCTTTTGTTGAGACAATGCACCCCAAAGGTTTAAACTTTTGGCTGAAAAACAAGGTTTCGCCCCAAACTTTTGTCTTTGTTTTCCCCTTTTTGCATTGTTAAAACAATGGAACAAATCAAAATTGGTTTTTCGAAAATTTGGTGTTTAAATTTTAATTTAATTAATAAAGTTAATATTTGAAAAACTATTTAACATCAATTGTCATCCACTACAATTTAAAAAAATTTTTATTTGAACTTGATAGGAAAAATTTAAGCTTTTTATTAATGATTAAAAAAAAAATATATATATATAAACATTTATCGAAAAAGGGAAAGGCTAATTGTAACAAAAATAGCTGTAACAAAATTCAGTTAATATAAAGCAAGCGAAAGGAAACCTGTAAAAAAAGCTTACTTTTGTTTCTAACTATAATTTAAGTGGCTCACTATACTGCTCTACACATTTGTCAATTTTTGATGATGGAAGTTGATCATTTTGAAATGGAGTTTAAATCTGCAAATTTTTGAAAACAAAAAAATGAAATTACCCAAAAAAAGGGAAAGATAAAGATAAAGTGGCAGTTATTTTAATTTATCATATATCATTACTGGAGAGATTTAGTTGTTTGAAGAAAATTCTATGTTCTCTCTCTCTGCTTTCAGATTTTGGTTCTACATATCTAAGGGAACAAATCTTTGCCTATATGAAATGTATTTTAAGTCCCAAAAAACAAAATTTATTGTTCAAAAATAAATATCAAAAAAGAAAAAAATCACCAAAAAAATACCCCGGGTATTGCATTCAAATAGGAAATTTAAGGAAAATTCACATTAAAATATTTTTTTTTTATTTAACAGTGTTGAAGAACTACTTACATTTTATGTTGTTTAGTTCTTACTTTAATAAGTATGTTTAAAAGGTAATATATACCTGTCGCATTAAAAATTTTATCTGTGTGTAAGTAATAGTTATACTTCCAGTTTTTTATATTTTTATGCTATAAATATCTTTAAATGATGTAAAACTAATACACAGTTAAATGTGTATGTTCTTGACCTCTATTCCCTAACTCTTTATGCATTATCAAGAGTATGGAATTGTTTCAAACATTTCCCGCTGTGCCGCCCATTGAATTATATCAGTAGAATGGTTTGGCAAGCCACAGCTACATGATTGCCCAGATCCCATGTGTTCCTTTTTTTTCAAAACATCAGCAAAAATTTTACGAACAATGGAAATTTATGCTGAGGCAATTATTATCCAAATCAATACTATCCTTTCTTAAGATCACTAAATCTTATCACGTTACTTTTATGCATGAATATTACCTAAAATATTGTTTATCAGTCGAGTTCGTCGAACCAGTAGAGACATTTGATAAAAGTTCATTTTCTGGAAACAGGAATGAGCTTTTTTTTTTGACTATCAATAAAGGTTGAACGTGATCAGAAGTCGGATAAGAATTAAAATGTCATTATCAAACATACAGAATAATTTTTAAAGATGTCTCAAGTTCTCAACATATAATAACAAAATTGCCTGGGAAACTACTAGAGAGAGAGAGAGAGAGAATAAAATCAAGGTATGAAATTTATATCTATAAAGAGATGAAAAAATTTTTACTTATTGATAGAAATATATTATTAGGAGAAAAGAAAGGTATATAAACAAGTAAACCTTCTATGAAATATGTCACTTTTCTTTTCAAGGTAATTGTATTGCTTTCCAAAGAATTCGCGGCGCATTGCCAAAATTTGTACTTCAGAAAGACGTATATAAGAACAGCTGAGCGAGGTGTATATTTTTTCCCATGGTAGTTAATGGATTAAAAATGAAATGAGAGTTTTTAAATTCTATTTTCAAGTTCTAAAATGAATTTATATATATCTATTGTATCTTTTTTCTTAAATTTTATTTTTGTCTGTTTACATAATTTCTTATCTCACTGTTTTTGATAAGAACTCAGTAAATTGTATTTGGAAGAATTGCTATTATATGGTGATAAATAGATATTCAAAACAGTGTTCTGACATAAAATTAGCAGTTAATCCGTAAATAATGCTTCGAAAAATGTTGCTGCATTTAGGAAACTGCTACATTAAATATGTTACTATTTCGCAACTCGCACATAAAGTTTTTCTTTGTTAAATAAGAGATCTTACTTGCTATGAAAGTGTGATTTTTTTTACTTTCTCTCTTATCCGTTGAGCACTGATAAAATCAAAAAAAACCAGAAAGATGAAAATATTTTTCCGAAAACTTGATTTTAAAGGGTACTTCATATTTTATCCGGAAAAGAACTCTGAACTATATCTAATCTTTTAATCCTTATCATTTTCTAGAATTGTGTTTAATTCAATCACTTTCCATTTATATAACTATCGTTTTCCAACAATGTATTGAGAAATCGATATATAGTTCACTTAAAAAGAGCAGAATTCAACAAACAGAAGTTTCTACATCGAAAATAATATATTCAAAGTTCTGCTACGTAACATTCACATTCTTAAATGTAACAGTTACAATTTTTATTTCCAAGCCTCAGATTAGTATTGTCATAGGAAAGACCGCATGACGTCAAACAGCGAAATATTTACAATAATGACAAATATAGGACATATTTTACAGTTGTTAAAAAAAGGACTACAAAATGAAATTGTAGTTAATTTGAGTAAAGCTTATAGTAAAAGCAATATCATATACTAATTTTAACATATACTTACTTTTCCACACCATACCAACGTGAAGACTTTGAGTCAAGACAGATTAAATGTGTATCAGCCATTTTACATGGCGGGTCTTTTCTGGAATTAGTGCTTGAACTATGTGTTCTTAACAATGAGCACTAGGCTACCGAGGCCACGTGTTTTTCGACATAGTTCAGAATCTCTTAATGATCCGAGGTGTCATTTTGCTTTATAATACAATCTGGTATTATGGCTCTTACCTAAGTCAAAACCAACTTTCGCCAAGTTCTTTTTTATTCTTTCTTTACTCTCAATTTCAACTCTTAGGAATTCTATGGTTTTAGTTAAAAAAAAAAACAACAAGTAATATTTCAAGATCTCCACAACATTATTCGGAATTTATCTTTTTCATAACGACTGAACATTGTAAGCAACAGATCGTTGTCATTTGCATGTAATGAAATAAGTATAATAATATTTGCCATTCACAGAAAAAAAATATAAAATCTTATACTTACCGGTATAATCACCAGATCTCTTCCCAATAGAACCTTTTGATATCTGATATGCAGTTGAGTCTTGCCTACCTTATTCGCCATTTGAAATTGGTATAGCAGGTATAGAAGGATATCCGTCAGCCCTATATGATTCATTATCCAGACGGATAACATCATCTCATCAGGACCATTATTAATTTATTTTTGTTCTTCTATATGTATTTCTTGAAAGAAATATTTAATTCCTATAATTCTTTTAAAACTCGTTCGCATCAAGGTTGAGAGGAGCGAGAGCCAAAAATGTAGCTAATCAAAACCTTTCGCTCGAGAGAAACAAAGCTCTTTGATTAGCTGAATCTTTGTCACTCTTTGCCTACAGCCGTATTGTAAATGGAACTTAAGCGTTTTGTTTTCAATACAAGTACATTAAATCTACTTATTAGCTTTCTATTCAGTCATCTGTTTCTTTGGTGCGTCTATTTATATGATACATAGAGTGTATACAAGGTGTGGCAATTAACAACCTGGCTGGCTATAAAATTTTTTACTTAGATTTCATACATATTTACTAATAATCACCTTCACTGTACACCCTCCTCTATAACTATATTGCTCCATTGTTCAAAATAGAACGTAGAACCGAAGGTTCGTGGATTTTATGCAAAACAATCACTAAGAAAATAGACAGTTCTTTAAGAGCGATGCGAATTTATAATCAAAAATTCAATCCTTTAAATACAGGATTCAGCAACAATATTCACAGAGTAAATATCCGAAGGTCTTTACACCTTCAACAGCAATCAAACACAATCACCAGTGTTTAAAAATACATGTAAGTAAAAGATTATTCACAAGCACAGCCGAGCTAATCGCTAGTCAAAACAATCCTCACTACTCGCTGGTTTAATCCAGACTCCTCGCCGTCCTGGCGAGCATCTTATTATAGGCGCGACAGAAACTTCCAGATATATAGCCGCTCGTGACATTAGTGGGAGAGTCCCTACTTTCTAGAAGATTCCAGAGGGTTCCGAACTCGCCAACATGGTCACCAATGATGCCAAAATGGTCGCCAAAAATGATGCTAACTTGGCTCTAGCGCCAAGATTTCGCCAAGTTCTCATTGAATCGCTATTATAACGTAAGGGGCGGCATTGCTTGTGAATGGTACAATTTTAACATGAAATAAACATAACATAGAGTAATGTAAATGCATTAAACACTCAAATACAAATTATTTACACCATTTACACAAAATTCGTAACAATAGTGCTGGGAGTCTTTTTGTGTGAGATTCTTCAGGACGCGTGCCGCTTTCTCTTTCCCAGCTTTAACGAACTCAAATCATGTTCCTTTTAATTTAGATTTCTCCTTAGAAAACAAAAATTCGAACAGTGCAAAATCCAGCAAATAAAACAGTTTTTCTAATACTAGGATGCTGTACTTGACTAGAAACATCTTGACAAACAATGCGAAATAAGCTGGAGTATCCATGACTCATCCCTCAACAATTATGGTCGTTTCTTCCTTGTTCCTTCACAGAGTTAAGCAAGAACGTGAAGGTAGTGATATTGATTAATTGCTTGACCTTCAGGAATCCAATGCAGATACACAATCCCATGAATATTGAGAAAACAAACATCATTGCTTGGAATTTTGGATTTGCTCATTCAAGATTATTTGGCTGTTGGTGGATGGGTTCTGTCAGAGCATGGATTGACGCTTTGTTTCAGGATCATAAGTAAGAAATTACTATTCCTCACACGTTATTATCCTTTTCAATAATTATGGGTCATTTTCAATGGAATTCAAAGTTTCAGGAAAAACATTTTTGCTAGCTTCATGTAGTTCAAACGTGAGAATTTTAGGCACTATTTCAGCACAGACTTTTTGCATGATCAAATTGTTATATAAAATTTGCTGTAAGTAGACTTTGCCAATTCCTACAGTTTCAGCAATTTCACGAGTACTTAACTTACGGTCAGATCGAACCAGATTACCGATTTCTTCGATATTGTTCTTTTTTTTTATAGATTTTTTTTGACGTGGAAGGCAATCCGGCAGTGAATAATTTTTTACTCTTCTGGGCTACTTTGAAAACGCTTAAACCACTCAAAAACACTTACACGCGATAAATCTTCATTGCCATATACTTGTTTCAATAAATTATAAGCTTAAGTAGCGGATTTTCCATGAGAAATTTCACAACAATTTGTTGATATATTGTTATACTTATCATTTTACCGTCGTAACAACAACCACAGCAAAATAACTCTCATACGAACGAAGACCACAGGTATACAAATTTGTTTATAGAAACGAGAAGTACTGCATTCGAAAGATAAGGTCTCAAGCTAAATAGTTGTTGGTCGCTGGTGTTTGAGGCGTGTTTATTTCTTCTGTAACAGCGGCATTTAATTCCCTAGTAAATTTAAAAGTAAAGCACTTGTAAAGAAATTTAAAGTTCCCCTAGTGTACTGATTAATAGGAATATAATAATAAAAAAAAAAACCGAAATAAATATATCCAAAGCTTACGCTAATAGAGGAAAACACAAATATTATTTTTAGCAATATTCATGCACCTCACTTTAAGATTTCTTTTCAAAATTTTTTGTACTTTTACTTGAATATGGAAATTGAGTCATTCTATTAATCAGTGAGGAAAATTTATGTGACGTCTTTAAATAGACATTAATATGCAATATGTATATTCAGCCAACATTCATGGTATTGATTTTTATTCTTTTTAAAAATATAATTTATTAAAACAAGTGATATATAAAAATTTCATTTCAATTCCTATTTAAACGTGAAAAAAACTTTTAACTACTTTTGACACAAGTCTTTAAAATATGATAAGTGGCTGTATTTACATATAAGAATATATTAATGGTAATTATTTTATTAATTATCATTAAAATATCGAATTGTCATCCAAAACAATCATGTATATAAAATTTCAGTTCAACTGAGTGCTTTAGAAGAAAAATTTTAAGTTTTGACCCCAAGTAAAAAATAAATATTAAGGTGTGCTTAAAATTTGTAAATTATAAATAATTAGTTTCAAACTATTTGATTTTTAAATATAGTAAAAATTAATTGTTTTCTCGAAGAATAATCTTATTAAAACTCTCCAGTTATCAAATATGATTTGTGTTGCGAGTTTAAAAAATATTTATATCATAACCACGAGATGTAATTTAATATATATATATATTTAAACTAAAATAAATTCAAAACTCTAAAATGTTTATAATAAATGAAGCAACTCAACTTGTATTGAAGCGATATTGTAAGTAAAAGATTTATGGTTTTATGTAAATGGCAACATTGAAAGAATAAGTAAAAAGAAGATTTAGAATGTCGAGTTTTTATGTTGTTGTGAATTATTTAAACTAATCTGTTTTATTATAAATTGGACGAAACAATTTGGTGACCAAGTACGTGATATGGAAACAGGTAAGGTGTGGTTATTAAAAATAATAATTAAACTTGACATCATGGCTATGGAAGATGTATTGAGAAAACGAAAGTCGGTTCGCGCTGTGTTTACGAAGACTGTAAATAGCTTAATGGAGGAATTCAAAAAAGAAGCGCCAAATGGGGAAATTGTAAAAACGAAATTTTTAACTTAAGATCGTATTTACAGTGAATTAAAATGATTGTGATGATATAATTTTGAATAATATCGGAACAGATGAAGAATTTGAAAATAAATATAATAAAATTGAAGAATATTGAGAAAAAATGGATTTAGTGAGAGTAAAAAATGAAAGCTTCTTAAATAAATTGTGCTTCGACAGAACAGCTGAATCGATAATTTCATCGCCAAATGAAAAAAGAAAAATGTGCCTACCAAAAATTGAATTGTTAAATTTCGGTGGTGAATTGAAAGACTATTTAGGATTTTGGAGCCAATTTCAAAGAATACTTACTGACCAGGATTTGGCACTGAAGGATAAATTTAAATATTTATTACAGTGCATGGTGCAAGGAAGTGGAGCTCGCGAAGTTATTGAAAGTTTCCCTCCAACATCTAAAAATTATGAAAAGGCAATTGAAGCTTTAAAGAATAGATTTGGAAGAGAAGAATTGTTGATGGAATTTTATGTTCGCGAGTTATTAGCTCTCGTTATACAGAATGCAACAGAAAGAAGGGGTAAGTCAAATATTTCTTATTTATGTGATAAATTAGAATCCCATTTGAGAGCCTTAGAGTCGATAGGACTAACAAGTAAAAAATATGAAGCCATTTTATTCCCTCTTGTTGAATCATGTATCCCCGAAGAATTGATGAGAGTCTCGCTGCGAAACCCAACACAATCGTCAGCTGAAAAATGAATTAGCAGGTGGTTATGGGAATAAATTTAAGAATTTACTTTGTTTATTGAAACGTGAAGTAGAGGGCGTAGAACGCTTACAACTTGCTAAGAATGGAATGGAATTTCAATTCAAAAATGGTAATTTGAAGAGTAAGAAAAACAAAATTTAGATGAGAGAGTGCCCACTGCAGGTAATTTATTTTCGGGTGACATGATAAAAAGACAGCTTCATTGTGTGTTCTGTGACAAATCCCACGAAAATAAAGATTGCTTCTTAGCACAAAATTGGTCTTTGGACAAGAAAAAGGAAGCTATAAGTAATAAGAAGGCTTGTTATATTTGTTTCAAGGGTAGTCACAGAGCAAGGGAATGTAAATCGAAAATCAAGTGTATGATTTGTTCTAAACGGCACCATACAATCATGTGTTTTGAATTGCCTGTAAATAAAAGAGAGATTTCAACAAATGAGACGATCGACTCGAGCAACGCATTGATCGCCGAAGAATGTTCTGAAGCTGTATTACTGCAGACTATATTTGTAAATATTGGAGCCAACGGAATACAGAAGTGTGCTCGAGCATTAATTGACAGTGGTTCTCAGAATTCGCACATATTGATAAAGATTACCGAAGACTTGTATCTGTAAGTAAGAGAAGTTTAGCCCATTCATTGTTGGTTGTTAAAACGCAAGTGAAAGATCACGGTCTGTATGAAATTAAGCTTAAGGTATGTGACTACCCAAATTTTTCGCCCTTTTGGTGAAAATTTTCAAAATTTCTTTTATGCTTTTATTTTATAACCCATACATTTAAGATTCCAAAAACACTCTATCTTTGTTTCTACCATTTATAGATGCAAAGTTATATCATAAATAGTAAACCGGAAATGGAGTTTACAAAACTCGAAGTAGATCCCTACTCAAAATAATTTTAAAATATAGAATTGAAATTTTCAAAACATGTTTTATTTAGTTCCATTTGTGTTATGAATCGAAATCTAACTTCTGTGTTTCTATTTACCTCTGTACACTTTATTGCTTTTTTTTTATGAAAAAAAAAAATCATTTTTAAGAAATCGTGTTTTTTCATAAAATTTGGCATATTTAAAAAAATTTCAAAAGTATTACAAATCTTTTAATTTCTAACACATATAAAGATGTTATGCACGTACTGTATAAATATTATTTGAATACATTTATTAGAATTTTGTGTAACTGCAATTTTTCATCAAAATTTTACTAAAATGACAATTGTTTTAGTTCCTAAAACTCTCAGAAAACATCAAAAGTTTAAAAAAGTCCAAATTAGTTAAACATGAAGCTAAAGAGAGCTTGACCTATAAATATGGTGAGTTTAAAAAAATGTACAATTAGTAGAAATTTTTTTATACTTTATTAAACTCTTTAAATGCATTTTCTGAGAAAATATGTTTTTCAATTTCTTGTTTCACGGTAAAGTTCACTAAAGGTTTTTTAAAAATTATTTTTAAGATATTGAATTGAAATTTTCAGAAAATGTTTTATTTAGTTTTATCTGCAGTCCATACTATTATCTAATTTGTGTGTATATATTTATGTATTTTATTGTGTTTTTTGTGAGAAAATAACATTAGTTTATAGTAAGAAATTGAGTTCTTGCATAAAAAATGACATATATATTTCAAAAACTTTTAAAAAAGTATTACAAATCTTATAGTTCCAAGTATAGATAAAGATGTTATTTATGTACTGTATAAATATTATTCAAATATATTAATTAGAATTTTCAATACAAGCCTTACCGTAACTGTAATTTTTCACTAAAATTTCACTCAAAATTCCCAATATATCCAAAATTATTTTTAATTTTGTGGAAATTGTACTTGAATTCCATTCCTAGTTTTATACCCTATTTCAAATAAAAAAGTGTTTATTTAGTTGAAAATTTATATATTTAAAAAAAAGTGCTCCGAAGGTTGTCACATACCTTAAGTCGCCCAACCGGAAATATTCTCTTGATATACAGGTTTTGGATCAGTTATACATTTGTGGAAAAATCCATAGACTCAAAAGAGGATTGTGGAATAAAGAATTAAGAGAAAAGAAAATCTGGATAGCTGATTATGCAGAAGGTTCACCTGAAATAGAATTATTTATTGGAGTGGACTTTTGTGGACAACTTTTCACTGGACTTATACACAAACTTGAAAGTGGATTAATTGCTTATGAAACTTTCTTAGGTTGAGTCTAAATGGGTAGAACCTCAAATAATATCAAAAGTACATCACAGTCAAGCGTTGCTGAAAGTATCACAATGCTCACATGGTGAGAAAATATAACACTTTTGATATTTAGAGCTTTTAAGAATCAAAGAACCTACAGAGAAAACATCCAGAGAAGAAGAAGTTGTGAAATTCTTTAATGATACTTTATCCACTGATTTTGATGGTCGTTATATGGTAAGATTACCCTGGACTGACAATTCTAGCCTTCCTAATAATATGAATATTGCAGAAAAAAGACTACTTTCGACACATCAAAACTCATTTCGTCAGGAAGATGTTCTGATTATAATTCAGTTCTTAAAAGTTGGGAAAATGAGCAAATAATTGAAGAGGTTTTTGAATGTGGAAGAGAAGTAAGGTGTCGTTATCTTTCTCATCGTGGAGTTTATAAAGAATGCTCGACAACGCAACTCAGACCAGTATTTGATTCTGCATGTAAACAAAAAGGCGAATTTTCTCTTAATGACTGCCTATAAAAGGGATTGAATATTTTGGACACAATTCCTTCAATATTGATGAGATTTAGAGAGAATAAAATTGGAATAATTTCTGAAATAAAAAAGGCATTTTTACAGATATCCATTCATCTAGAAGACAGATTTCTTAAGATCTTTCTGCTGGAAGGATTATGAGGAAAGTAAAATGAAGATTTATCGTCTCAGAAGACTTGTTTTTGGACTGAGCTGTAGTCCATTCCTGCTTGAAGCTGTAATCAACAACCTTTAGAAAATTGCCGAAATTTTGAAAAAATGTTTTTACTTGACCAACTGTGTAATATCCGTTGACACGGAAGAAGAAATCTCTGACTTTGTAAATGGAGTTACAGAATTGATGAAATCATCAAGATTCGAATTTAGAGGATGGGAAAATACTTCAAAGAATGCTGATTAATTACAATCTCATGTGTTAGGACTTTTGTGGGATCGAAAAGAAGATCTACTATTTTGTAACATTAGTCATTTAGACACTGCTCGTGGTCCTATGTCTGGAAGGAATGTGTTATCTTGCATCCAAAAGGTTTTTAATCCTATTGGATTCACATGCCCAGTTACTATTGTTCCTAAATTGTTGTTGCAAGAAACATGGAGAAAAAATATAGGCTGGGATGACCGACTACCCGTGCATGCAGAGAAAAAAATGATGCAGTGGTTAAAGGACTTGGCTAATTTAAATATCTCAAAAATCCAGTGATGTGTAATCCCCATAGAATTCAGAGGATATTATAGCATGTATACCTTTTGTGAAGCCAATTCATCAAGCTATGTATATGTGGTTTATTTGAGAACAGAAGGTAAAGATGGCGTGAACATCCAACTGCTGCAGGCTAAATCAAGAGCAGCTTCATTACGGAAAGCAACGGTTCCTCGATTAGAATTGCTTGCTTGCTGCATTGGTGCTCCACTAGCTTATTCAATGAAGGAAGCAATGACATTAGAAGATGTGTCTAGTTTCTTTTGGAAAGACTCGACGACTGTTCTCTATTGGATCAAGAACAAAGAAAACTGGGGAACATTTGTCAATAATAGAGTAAAAGAGATAAATCAAGTATCTACAGTAGAAATGTGGAGGCATGTTCCTGGACAATGTAATCCCTCGGATCTTCCTTCAAGAGGCTGCACCTTGAAGATACTTTTGGATTCAAGATGGCGGGAGGGGCCACAGTGGCTTAGATTTCCTGCAAAAAACTGGCCAAATTCCGAAACACAAATTAACAAAGAAGAAGTCTCTAAAGAGTAAAAGAAAAGAGTGACTTCAGTCAATATTTCCTCCAGTGAAACAGTTTGGTATTTGACTCGATTTGCAAAATATTCAAGAATACTGAGTTTAGTAGCATGGGTTCTTCGATTTGGCTACAATAGTAGATATCACAACAGAAAACAAGGGGAGTTGACTGTAAATGAAATTCAAATTGCGGAGAAGAAACTTTTAAAACTTGTGCAGCAGAAAAGTTTTGATGACACAGTTACACAAAATAAATTGAAGTCTCAACGTTTTTACTGACAATGAAGATCTAATGAGATTGAAAACGAAAATAGTGAGAAGGAAAGATGATGAAAACTTCATATGTCCTATTGTTTTACCATCCAATCATCCATCGAACGACTGATGTTCGAAAATCATACAAATTCCTACCATAGTGGAACACAGGCTGTTCTATCAAATCTTAATCAACAATTTCGGATTTTACGTGCAGAAAAACTGCTCAAAGAGTCATAAAGCAATGCATTCGATGTAAGATATACACCTCGAAGGAAATAAAAACGCGGTACCGGCTCCACTACCTGAAGATAGAGTCAGAGATGCTCTAGTTTTTGAAGTGACCGGTGTGGATTTAGCAGGTCCACTTTATTTAAATAATGGGAATAAAGCATGGATAATACTGTTTACAAGCGCGGTTTACCGTGCTATACACTTAGAACTGATACAAAATCTCTCGACTGATGGATTCTCGTTAGGGTTGAGAAAATTCATAGCAAGAAGAGGTTGGCGGAGGAAAATATATAGCGACAATGGGACTAATTTCATAGGAGCTGATAATTTAAAGGCTTCCCTTGACTGGAAAAAAATTACTCAAGAGACCTTAATTTTGAGAATTCAGTGGAGTTTCAATCCTCCCACTGCTTCTTGGTGGGAAGGATTTTGGGAACGCATGGTCGAAATGGTGAAAAAAATCTTAATGAGAATTTTGTTAAGAGCGTCAATAAATTTCGAAGAATTAAATACCATTCTGTGCGATGCAGAAGCAGTTATTAATTCAAGACGACCATTCAACTATTTATCTAAGAATCCAGCTGTCTTAACACCTTTCACACCCTCCATGTTCCTTCAAGATATCTAAACGGTGGGAGTACCAGATCTGTGGACAACATTGATAACATTAATCTCCCCAAGAGACTCAGGTATCGGAAAAGATTAAGAAACGATCTAAGGAATAGATTTAGAGATGAATACTTGAGTCTTCTCGTTCAACAAGAGAGCAACAAAGCTGGCACCAAAGAAGTGAGAGTTGGAGATGTGGTGCTCATTGTCTGCGACAAAAAGAAGATACTTGATTGGCCTATGGGACTGGTAGGGGATGTGTTTACAGGAAAGGGGTAATTCAGTTATAGTTGTAAAAGTCAAAACTCGTATGGGAGAATTGGTACGTTCACTAAAACGATTGTATCCTCTAGAACTTAACAGTGACAGTAAAATTTATAACAGTGAGATGTTTAAAAATGTAAAAGACAATCACTCAAAATTTAATAATTGTAATAACCAAAATGATAATGTAAAATCCAAACGATATGATAATTAATGTTACACTTTTTATTCTTAAGTTTATTAATGTGAAAACAAAAAGGTTTTGATTTTGTTATATCTATGTAAAATCAAAAGGTGGGAGTGTCGCGAGTTTAAAAAAATATTTAAATCATAATCACGAGATGTAATTTAATATATATATTTAAACTAAAAAAAATTAAAAACTCTAAGAAGTTTATAATTAATGAAACAACTCAACTTGTATTGAAACGATTTTGTAAATAAAAGATTTATGGTTTTATGTAAATGGCAACAATGAAAGAATAAATAAAAAGAAGATTTAGAATGCCGAGTTTTTATGTGGTTGTGAATATTATTTAAACTAATCTGTTTTATTATAAATTGGACGAAACGTTTGTATCTGGGTTCAAAAGCGCACAAGAACTATGTTACAAACCTAATGTCGATAAAGCGTAATAAGATTTTAGCTTACAAATATGTTTCAGCAGTATTATTGAATGAATAAGGAAAAACTTATTAGCAGGTTAAAATATATTCGACATTTATTTACTCTTTTTGTACAATTCTTAATTTTAACAGATGCCATTCCGATAAATATGATATTTATAAAATTTTCAGTAGGCGCAATGCCTGTCAATAAAATATGCAATCACTACATCAACTTTGAATGAAACGAAAAATTAGTGATTACATTTAACATGTGACAGTAATCAATTAAACTCTTTCAAATTGTAATTTGACCATGAAATAGAATTCAAGATATATTTAAAGTTTTAAGCAATGCTATGAATCGGGCTGACATAGACAGCCAAATACGTTCAACGAATTAAATCAATGACTAACTATCTGCAAGAGTTGCAATTTAAAATATTTAGGTAGTCACATTGACATTTTTAGACATTGAGAATTGAGGGTTGATTGGGTGCCGATCTTGTCACCTGAACTTGATTCAGAATTATAATGTATATTACCTATGATAAAAGGACCTTTAAAGTATGGAAAAAAGGGCAGCTGGACATGTCCAATAAATTAAAAAATACAAATAACAAAAACTTTCGTAGAGAAAAAAAATATAGAAATTTATTTTTATTTTCATAAAAACTAACAAAAATATATTTGATTCTTGATTGCTTTTTAAGAATCTGGCATTTAGATGATTTTGGGGCAATTATTTACAGAAATATTTTTATACAAAAAGTATTTCATAATATTTTACTTCAGGCGGATCTTTTCGAAAAGAGAATTGCGATGAAACTGATATATACAACTAAATATTTATTCTAGAAGGGAATGTCTACAATTTTGTATGATGTTTTGCATTTTTTATCATATTTTATAGGTAATGGAATTGAAAGTATTTATAAAGTTACATGAATTATTTTCTCTAGATTAACTTGAAAATATATGATAGGCTTTCTTGATTGAATTGGTTTCTTATCATATTAAAATAAATTACATATGTAATTGGAAGGTTATTAATTTACAGCTACATGGCGTTTCGAAAAGCACTATAGTTTTTGAATAAAGATTTTATTTATTTTTTTTAAAAATAAAACCGATTCATACATGGAATTTTTCTTGAAAAGTTAATCTGGAAACTGTTTTAATTCCTTAATATTTTGTATATATTTGATATTAAAAATTTCTGATTTGATAAATTAAATATTTATAGCATGAAGTAGTTTTAACAGAGAAAATGTGTTAAAAATATTCATTTCCATTTCCACATTTTTTTTTTCGGTATCTAGTTTTTTTTATCTCTTTATTTATGCGTGCATTTCTAGATTTTTGTGCGTCTAAATAATATTTGTGTGTGTCTAAAACGTACCATTTCCTGTTCAAATTTTAAATTAGAAAGTCAGCATTTTTCTAATGATATAATTAATGATACTTTATTTTTAATTGTAAAATTAGGTTTACAAAAATACATTTAAATGCTGACGAGACTGCAAATTTTATAGCAATTTTGAACCGTATTTGATAATATCTTCCTCTGGTGATTTTATTTAGTAGGAGTCTACCCTCCCCCTTTACAAAGCATACACCCTGACAACGTACTCATCAAGCGACTTCTGGAAAAGACATATATATCAAACAAAACTCACCAAACTAAAAAGGTCCCCTCCCGCACACATTGATGGTTAATTTAACATTTTTACTCAATGTGTCTCCCTTCCATCAGCCCCTTAGTCGAAAAAATTAGATCAAGGAATTATAGTAACTGTATAAACATAAAGAATTTAACAGTTCTCAGATATTATAAAATTGTACCATCACTATTCTGTGATAATCACAACTTTTTTCACTATATAGGCTGGCTGATCTAGTGACGAAATTTAAAACCACTAATTTTGTAAAATGCCAGTATTGTATGTTTAAGCTTGATCAATTATTGATGCTGAATTATAAAGTTCTACATACATCGCGAAATTTGATACGATCTTGTAAGAATCTTTTTTGAATAAACAAGTGATTCAAAAAAAAAAAAATTTAAAGCTTTAAAACATTTCTTAATACATCAGTTTCTCAAACTGTGAGGCACGCTCCCCTTGAGGGGCGTGATAACTTTACGAGTGGGTGCGAGCATATTGAGAAGTCTAAAGACGAAATATTATTTAAAAAATAAATGCTAATTTACTAAAAGTAAACAAAATACATCCTGATATAATAATAAAATACACTTTTTACACTGACATAATATACTTATAAATGTATTAATACTACAAAATGCACTTGATAATTAATTTAACAATACCAAGTTAAGAACAACTTTAATAATGACCAGTGACCCCATGGGCATGTCATATATAAATTATATACAAAAATTATCACTTATCTTAATAACTTATTCGGTTTATAAATAACCCCTTAACTTTTGATTAAAGGTTATGCAACTCGCTCCCAATGCCACCGGACACACTGTCACGGTCCTTTTATTGCATTACATAGCCTTCGGAATAATTTTATGGATATCAGAGCATAGAAAAGATCGTACTTTCGAAAGAAGTATATATACGTATGGGGGAAAATAATGCTCTGGCTGAGTGAGACTTTTATATACGGTAGTGACGCTTAAGAGGTTAAAGTCGTATTTTAGTTTTTGTACAGAATATAATTTAATTCAATACATTGTTATTGTATGAAAGGGGGGATGAAAATTATGATTCAATATTGGGTCGCAATATTGAAAGTTTGAAAGCACTGGCTTAACAGATACTAAGAATGAATTGTTATCATTCGCAGTAGCTATAATCTATTGCATATCTTCTATATCTACTCTATTATATGAATATATTATAAATTGTAGATTTTGTACTATGGTTTTCTTATAAATGAATTGGTTTCTTATATTTTTAATGTTTATATTATATTACAACCTAGATTTTTCTTTTAGAAAACTTGGGTTAATTGAGAAATGACCATGCAAGAAGAAATTATTCCTGAAATAAGGGATGCCATTGAAGAAGTAAGAATATAAATATGTTACATATATATATATATATATTTAATTATATAGAATTCAATAACTATTTTTTGTGAACTAGCTTTTGTTCAATATCTTTAAGGAGAATCCCACACTAAATCATAATAATTTATATATATCTGTAGATAGCTCTACCCTTATGTGTGACAGATTATTTTTAATGATTTTAGCTGAGAAAATCTGGATTTAAATTAAGTTGTAATGAAATTAAAGTCACGTTTTTGTTATTAATGTAAGTTATAGAAAATAATATTAATTTTTCTCTACTAAAGAATATCTCAGTAGTTAAAAAAATACTTATATTATGATGCATTTTCGAAAACATAACTTGTTATTATTCCAATTGATTGCTTAAAGAAATTAAAGCTTCATATCTATGATAAATGTATCTATTTCGAATATTTTGCAATAAATTTTAAAATCAATCTAGTATCTTTCTATCGAAAGACGATAACCATTGCCATTGAAACGAAATGTATCTTCTATGATATCCAATCTTAGTTAAAGTTATACGATCATTGTTTATGGACGTTGGTTGAAGACCACTGATAAGGAAACACCGCATCACTACAGCAAAATGATAACAACACATATCCAAGTTACATAATTGTTGAAGTAGATAGATCACAGAAAATATTATTTCATACTTGTCAAGAATACACAACATTATCTGAAGAGCAACATACAGCGTACCTCATTGAAAAAAAAAGAACAATTTTCATCCACTTTTCAACATTTTATCTCATTACAAAAATGCAAAAATAACCCCAATAGGAAATTTAATACTTGTATTCAATATGAATTATAAAGAAAGAAAAAAAAAAGGACACTATTTAGGTGGAAGTTTATTTAATGTTTCTTAAGAGCGCGTTATTTACTTCTTTTACCTTTCTTAAATACATTCATTACATAATATACATTCTCTATAATATTTATGAGCTCAGTTATCATTTTACTTTACCTATGAAGAGTATTGATGGCAAATGGTTCATTCAAATCTTGTGAAGTTAATAAAATGTATAAAAGTATTGTAGAATGTCATCTTCGTTTCCTAAATTATGTTAAATAAGCAATAACATAGTTTGTAAATGCTTAACATACATTTATCTTAATTTAATATACAAAATTTTGTCATAAGGTTCACAAGAAATCAAGTTTCGTTACAAATTATTGCAGAAAAGAAACTGCACATATAAAATGACCCTCTTTTTGTACTTTTTATGTGCTTACGGTTTTTCTAATAGACTTACTTTTTTTATTTAGTTTTATTCGTAAAGTATTTATTTAGGCAAATAAAATGTTACTTATATCGCAACATAATGCATTGAACTTTTAATACTATTTATATTGTACCAAAAAATTCCATTTGCTTGATGAATAATAATAATTATTTGTTCAATAATCATAATCTTAAGAAAATATTTTTAATAGTCAATTGAAGCTGATGTTACATTTTATTCACTACCGTTTTAAATTAAAACGGAAAACATATGCCTAAATATATTTCGCTCTTTTCAAAGAATTTTGTTTTCAAACTTCAGGATTCGAACTTCTTCAGAATGTTATATTCATGAACTCCTTATGAGATTTATCTTAACAGCATTTTCTGACATTAGATTTGAAAGGTACCACAAAATATAGATATTTCTATGTTTATTGCAGCAAATAAATTTTAATTCTTTCAGTTTTATTTATTGTCAATTTTTACAGTTATCGTATTTATTTTTAAAAGTTTTGGTCTCACTGTATGAATGATATCATGTTTCAAAAATACTTAACATTAAAGCGTAATTTTTTAGTGCAAATGCAATGATGTTTATGTGCTTAAAACATGATCACTATCTACAATAAGATCGTTTTTAAATTGAAAGAAAAAAAGAAAAGATTTTTAGTGTATTTTTAAAAAGAAAAAAAAATATTTTGGTCCTAAATGAAAAATAATAGATTTAATGGAAATAAAAACATAACTGAAACTTTGAGGATAATCTGACTTCATTATTTTACGTAAACATATTTTTCTCCATTTTGTAACTTTTTTCTTTTGAAAAATAGGGTTCATCATTCATCCATTTATGAATGTTGTTCCATTCATTTTACAGACTATACTAAGGTAAAGTAACAATTGTTTTAAGTAATAAATTGCAGAACAAATAATGACTAAATATCTGAATCAGTTTTTATTACTGAATTATTCTTTTTCTTAAAGAAATAGAACAATATTTTTCGCTTTATATCATAGCTCTAATGCGTATGATTCTGAAAACATCCGAACATAACTCTGAAATAATGTAGAGCTGATTTATTTTAGTTGTATTTAGTTAATTCTGTCTTTCTCTTTTCTTTTTGCGTTGTAAATGTTTACTAATTTTTCCCCTTTACGAAATTCATTATAATCTATTATTTTATACTACTCATTGTCTGTGTAACTAAAAAGATATTTAATAGTTACAAAAGTACTCAACAAAGCCTTTTTACGAAGTTATGAAAAGAAAAGTAATGTATATATTGCAATGGTCAGTAGGTAGATTACATATCAATGCAAAAACTATTCACAAATGCTAACGATAGATTTATTCGGTGGATTAACTATTATAAGCGAGTAAAGTTCACTAAATTGAAAGTCTATAGATAGGTTGTAAGAAATAACTTCACAGTTTTGGTAATTTTAATCAAATATTAAAAAATGCTAGTAATAATACATTGAAAATAATCCATTTTGTTCCTTATACTTTTAGCTTAAAAGGCGAACGATAAATGACATTACGGAGAAAATGCGTGAAGATGAAACCCTGTTTTATCGTTTTCTAAAAGGTAAGCAAAATGTATAAATAATTTTATTTCATGTAAAACACAAATTGTATGGAAATGTATGCAAAAGCTTTCAGAACTTATCAAATTATGTTTTGTTCTAAATATTTAGCACCACATTTCCTCCAAATTTCTTCTTTCTATGCTCTAGTCACTTTCAAATTAGATACAAAAGACAGGCTTGCACTTTTAGAAAACATATCGTCGGACTATTTATCAGAATGCTTAACCTTTCTGCAATTTGATATAGGAGTGCTACGTGCCAAGTTGTTGGTTATGTTCGCCAAAATGGGTGATAACATTACAATATACCTTAATATTTTTATCGCGCGGTAATGTGGTTGTCATGGGGATTACGTATAATAGAGTAAATTTTAACCGCTGCTTGGCGCGATTAAGGAGTCACGCCAAATAGCGCTTGGTGCGCAGCATTTCTTTATCAAATTTAGTTCCTGTGCGGAGTTATGCATTCTGATAACTAGGCCGATGATATATATATATGAAAAGAGAGGTCATATCTGTTCTGGAAAAAATTACCCTGCTCTTGGTTAAGCAAGGACAAGCACATTTTCGATAATGTGGAAAATTTACACCCTCCGTCACATCATCAGCTACTGTGACCATACATTTCACAATTTTCCTCTAAAATCACCTTACATAGCCATACTGTTAATCGTGGACACAATTATGACAAAAAACTCTGCTGGTTTAGTTAAAATTAACGTGATTTGTGTGAGTCGGGTTTTGAGAAAAATGATTTCACCTTACTTTGACTCTCTATAAAATGAAAACTATTACACACAACCCTAATTAAGTTTCTCAGAAGTTAGTCCATTCAGTAAAGTTTCCGAAATGGTACAACACTCTTATTTTCTGTACTTAACAATCATGTAGAATTTTTTTGTTTGCAGAATATTTTCATTAAAAAAAACGCATCTATTGATACCTTCCATCACACCATTAGCTATTGTGACAGTAAATTTCATACTTCCTATGATTTTTATCTAACGGATTTCATAGCCATACTATTAATCACAATCACAAATGAAGCGAAAAGTCTTTACCGGTTTAGTTGAAAATAATGTGCAGTTTGAGCCGGTTTGAAAACATGATGTCACCTAAATTTGAAGCCGCTTAAAAAGAAAACTTAAGTATAAGTTATATTTTTTACTCTATGTATATATGTATATATTATATTACTCTATATATTACTCTAAGTAAATTATAATATTCTACATGTTACTCTAAGTAAATTATATTATTCTAATTAAATTATATTACTCAAGGTAAATTATATTACTCAAAGTAAATTATATTACTCAAAGTAAATTATATTACTCTAATTAAATTATATTACTCAAAGTAAATTATATTACTCAAAGTAAATTATATTATTCTAATTAAATTATATTACTCAAAGTAAATTATATTACACTAAGTATATAATTTACTTAGAGTAATACTATACATCTAAGTAAGTTATATTATATTCTAAATATTACTCTTAGTAAATTATATTATTATTATTATTAGTAAATTATTTCAAAAGAGGGCCCATTGAGTGACAAATCCAAAATGGTACAAAATTGCTAGATTTTGATAAATAGCAATCATTGCTATTTTATTTTCATTTACCCAATTTCATTTAAAAAAAACTAAATCTTAAGTATGTAACTCAAACTAGGCAATATTTTTAAAAATAAAACGTAAAAATATTTTGTAATACATTCATGAAGTAAATGTTTACATTCTATCCGAATTTAGGCTCTACACCTTTCTAAAAGTGACCACTTGAAGAGTAGGGTGTTATTAAAGTTTATTTCCTCCACTGCTTCAAAAATCCTCATATATATATGTATATGTGTGTGTGTGTGTGTATATATGTATATATATATATACAGAATATTTTATAGAAATTAATAATTATTTATCGAAGATTATATATTGAAGTCAATGTTCTTAAAAGGAAGTGTTATAAAAATTACATTACATAAAATAATTGAGCTTCGGTGTCTAATTATTTATTCTTTGTTTGGAAATAAACGAGATTAAAGTTTAAAAAGAATTACAATTGCTCTTATCTTATAATATATATATTAATAAAAGTTTCTTTTTCGCCCACGTGTTATGGTTCGATAGTATTAAAATTAAATTCATGAATGAATATTGAACGTTTTTGAAAATGAGTAGTATGTTCAATCAAAATAAGGGTTAATTTGCTTCAATACTTTAGTTCAGGGGTTGGTAAATTGCAGCTCACGAGACGCATGTAGTTATTTGCTTAAATGGTTGTGGCTCTTCTGTCTTCAGCTTCTATGTATTATTAAAAAATGTGTGTCCTTAAGAAACCATGTATCACTCTCTCCTTTACAACTACCTATTATGATTCTGTATTAAAATGACTCTCCCTTATGAAAGTCTGCTAAAAATCAGGGAAAATATTAAAAGAAACAATGCCAATTTTATATAAAATTATTATAAGCTCGTATTCAGCAAATAAGTTTACTGACTTTCTTTATACTCAAGAATAACCAAAAATAAGTTTTAATTATTATTTTAAGCATGAAATTTCAAATATTGAACTTTACGCTGTTGCTGGTGGAGAAATTGTTTTCACGAAGCTTCACATTTTGAATCCGATTATTAATAATAATTTGACATTGGTTGTTCTTGAATTGAGACTTAAAATAAAAATATGGTCCATACTTCTTACATTTCCCAAGGGAGGGAAAATGTTAATGTATATATAAAAGTTTATTTAAATAATATAAAAAATATATTATAATGAGCATGACTGTCTTGATAACGATCTCTACAACAGGGCTTTTCAAAGGCGGAAAAGGGCATACATATGCATATAAATTCTTTTAGATATCTTATTTTAGTGACAGCCGATAAAGTCAGCCATCTGTTGTTGTAGAGAATTTTGAAAAAAAATATAGCTCATTCCTAGAAAGTAAATATATATATATATATATATATAATGAAAGAGTTTTGACGGTCTGTTCGATATTGTATACTTTATGTAGAAGACGTAGATTACACAATTGTATTCTGGTCCTTAAAGCCAATTTTAATTAGCCAATACTTATTTTCTTATTACGGTAGTAGATGAATTTTTACTTAAATCTCAAATATGTTAAAATCTTGAGAAATCTAGTTTCTAAGAAAGCGAAGAGTTCGTAAATATTGAGATTAATCTTTGTAACGAAATGTATAAATCGTTTGATATCATCATGAATCAAAAAGTTTTATTTTTTAAAACCCAAAGGTTTGGGGTGAAGGATTTATGTGAAAGGGGGGGTTATTTATATAAAGACCACGAAAAAAATATAAGTATACATTAAGAAAAAATAAATTCACCCATATCTCCCCTAAAAAATACAAAAATTTTTTGCTTGGTTTTTTTTCTAGATTTTTTTTTTTTTAAAAACTCCCCAAATTAAATAAAAAATTTCGAGGCATGCTAAAAAAAAAAACCCAATTTTTTTATTAATTGTATTGCAAGTTATAAACTAAAATGAAATACCCTTTTCCAAAATTTTACAAAATTTTTAAATGATTTGAAAAAATGGGGAAAGGGGGGTTTTCATTAAAAATAAAATAATAAATGGGTTTAAAAAAGGGTTATATTTTTAAAATTATATGCGGGAAAAAATTCAGAAGTTAATTCTTGATCTGCTAATGCGAGAAAATTTCACTGTACTTTTTTAAAAAATTGAGAAAAAGCATGTTATTTTTTTCAAAATTTTTTTTTCCCATTAAAAAGGGGCCAGAACATGAGCAATGGCTAATTCGTTCATAAATCTTTGTGTATACCTTTATTCCGGAAAAGTCCTCCGATAGCATTAATTTTTTCGGCTTTTCCCTATTCTTGAGATAGTTTCTGTTTTGGTTTTTTTCTTGTATTCCCTGGCTGCTATGTATCTTTTTTGGGGAAACCCGGCCTGTTAACAAAGGGGGGCAAAATTTTAAAGGGGGCCCAAAAACCTGACTGATGTAAATGAACCCGTAATCCCGGGATTTCCTGTTTTTTGCGGGGGGCTAATAGTTCCCGTTACGCCCATGACCAGATGATTCAAAATTTCAGCAAAAACTTCCCCTTCCCGTAAGTTGTTAAAATTTTTCACTCAATTTTAAAAAAGCGGGAAAAAAAAAAGCCCCTCGTTTTGGAAAAAAAAGGGAAATTCGCAAAAAGGGGTTTTTTCTGATCGAAGTTTATGACTTATACTCCGTTTCATCTTGATTTGGCAGAGAAAAAGAAGGATACGATGCCCAAAAATCACCCCCGTTGGTTACACTGGGAGAGGGATTTGGGGTTTTAGGGCCGTGGGTAGCCTAGTGGTTGAGCATCGGATTTGGGGGCCGGAAAGCCGGGGCCGATGCCCGTGTCACCCACCCTCCGATTAAAACACGGATACTTGCTCGTTAAATCAGTGGGTTCCGGGGTCTTGTTGGCTTTAATCACGGGGGCAGGGGGGAAAACTTTAAAAAACTTCAGGGTTTTTGCCTTTGGGGAGGTGGAGGAAAGGGGGGTTTTATCTAAAAATTTTTTCGGGAAATTTCCCGGGAAAATAATTGTCTGTCCTTGTTTATGCTTTTAAAAGGGCGGGGGAACGACGGGCACCCCAGGCCCTTGCCACGATGAATTTTGTGGGCCTCGACCTGACTACGTCAGACAGGTGGCATTAGAAACAACAGCAACACACAGTGGGAGAAGAGGTTGACTAAAATTTGTAATTTTAAAAAAAATTCCCGTTTTTTTGTCTTGGGTGTTGGGCCCTTGGGGTTAGTTCGGGGTTCCTTTCCCTTTTTAAACAAACAATGTGTCCTTTAAATTTTAAAAATGAATTTTTTAAACATTTTTTTTAACAAAACCTGGGTATAAATTATTATTATAAAATAATGAATAAAGTTAATTTTGGTTAAAATAATTCTTATCAATATCTTTTACATTATTTTAGTTTTTCCTTTCTGAAAAAAAAACCTTTAAAAAAATTTTAAGAAAAAAGTAAAAAATTTTTTATTTTTAACAATAGTTTTTTTTTTAATATTTTTTTAATAAAAAATAAAAAGTAAATATCTTCCCAAGCTTTTTTATTAAGGTTTTTTTCTTTATAATTCATTTTTTAAACAAACCTGCTTCCAGAAATAAACGTCTTTTCAATATGTAACAATTTTGGGTATTATTTAAATTTAGATTTAAAATTTAAAAACTTTTTAAAAAAACTAAAAAAAATTGTTTTCCCCCTTTTTTATTTACTAAATTAATTATCTTAAAATAAAATTCTACATTATCTGTTTTCTTCTGAATAAAACTAAATTAGTGTTTTGAACATTTTTATCTTAAAAAATATGTAACGAGTTTTGGTAAAAATTAAAAAATTTTAATCTGTTTTATTATTTTAAATTTTGAGAAAATATTTATTGCTGAAATAAGGAATATTCTCATTTTTTGCAATATATTATATCAAAAATACTAATTTTACTGATTTAAATTAATATTTTTTATCAACTAAAGCAGTATTGCGTTTTGTAAATCATTAATCCAAAATATAAATTTGAGGAGAACTCATTCGTGGAGGAAAAAGAGGAAAATGTTTTACTCTCAAAAATGCTTGTATAACTCCGGGTTAAATGCAAGGAAAAGAAACCTGACTGACAAGAAAAAATATTGAAAGAAATTTGGAAAAAGGGAATTTTATTGACATAAATACTGAAATATTCACATCGCGTGCAAACACACACAGAAGTGACAGACAAAAGAAAAAGGGGAAAAAATTTCCATGGGGATAACGTTATAAACTCGATAAAAGTCCATGCAATTCCGGGTTAAGCAGGGGAAGAAAACCCATGGTATTGGGCAAAAATGCAAAACACGGAAAAAAAAATTTTTAATCGAATATTAAAGAAATTCCACACCCTTGATAGTAAAGGGGGGAAATTTCTTGGGAATAATTTCCCGCCGGAGAAAGCCCGTGCAACCTGGCCTCGCTACTATGAATTTAGTTTTAAAATAATTATATTGAGTGATACAAAGGAAATATTAGGAATCCTTTAGGAAATATCTTAATATTTTGAAGACATTATTCATGCAGTTTCGTTTGACTACAAGATTAGTTAAATGTAAATGCTCACATAATTGTTTGTTTAAGTATTTTATTAATAATATTATAATATTAATAAAATATATTACATGTATATAATATATTTTATTATATTTTTTAAATTTAGTATTTCATTCTTTTCTTTTCTAGCACATTGCTTTTCGAAAGGAATATCAAGCAGATACAATATTGACAGACTATAAACCACCAGAGGTTCGTGTTTTACGATTGAAATTTATTTTAGCAACTAATCTGTTTATTTTCCCTTCAGATTGATTTAGTTTTATATCTGGTTAAGTATATAGCTTTATATATAACAGTATGAAGTATTAAAATATTTTACTTTTTAATTTATAAATTTTAGTACAATAAGTAAAGCAATTATAAATAATGTTTCAAAATTTTGTTGTATTTTATGACAATATTTTTTACATACGCTGTTACTACTGTCAAAAATTTAAAATCTACGTGGAAGCAAATAAACACTTTAAAACAAAAATAGGGTGGCCCTGCTCTGGGTGGGGAATGGGATTTAAACCCCCGTGTGGAATTTTTAAAATCCTCGAAAAAATTACATGAAATAAAAACGGAAATGATCAGATTTTTGTGTTTAAAGGTGACCAAAGACTATGGTGTTAGGGGGGAATGCCCATAAAATTGTTTTATTGTATATCAAAATGTTAATTACGGGAATAATACAAAAAGGGAGCTAGTGGTGCTCGACCCCTGCCGACAATTTCAGCAAGATTGCCGGGTACCGGGTTTAAAAAAGACGGGTTGACTTCTTTAAACATCAGCCATGGTTCTGCATATCAAATTAGCCATAACGAACTCAAATTCCCTGAAGTGGGTTCCATGGCGAAAAACGGGTATACTTCCCCCCAACCCCA
>BMAV01022080.1:0-13760 GCA_019973955.1 Trichonephila inaurata madagascariensis | reverse complement strand
TTATCTATTTTAATAAAATTCCTTTAATCTTGTCATCAACAAAATTCTTCTGCTTTTTATAAGTTTCTTCATTAACGTTTGACAAATTTTCAATATTACATTATGTGAAAAACCACCTGTTCATGTACTTGATATTATTGTAGAGCATGTGCATCAGTCATGAAATTCCTACAAGAAATCTGCATGCATCAACGTGCTTTTCCTGCTAATCTGAACTTAAAAAGCGAAAATTTATTTTAGTCTAAAATGTGCAAATACTTTTATTGTGCTTTCTTGATAATATTTAAAAAATTAACTTTTCAAACAAACAAACAAAAATTCACCATGATCACAAAGCTACCGCAGTCACGCTAGCATTGTTCGAATCGCATTTTTTTTTTTTTTTTTTTGATTAGGTAAAAATGATCCACGTTATAATATATAAGTACCAAACAAAAACATTTCCATTTCAGAAAACATGAAAAATTAAAGTATTTTTTTTCCCCACATAAATTCAGAAGAACGAATTGAAAGCAAAGAAGTTTATTTTGGGTTATATATAAAAATCGTTTTTTATTGAAAGTATTTTATTGTACGTTTTTTCAGTTTAAAACTTTTCCCAAAACTAACTTTTCCCCCCAAAAATAATTTTATTAGATAAACTGCCTTTTTATTCTACCTGCATGATTCTTTTAAAAATAATTTTTTAGAGATTAAAAAAAAACACGCATTGTTTTCATTTTCTACCAGATTACTGCAATATTTGAATTATTCGACTTTCGAGATAGTTTGAGTTGTAGCCTTCCTGCTCCCAATTTAATAGTTCGAAGTGGAAAGGTGTCAAAATAAAAGAATTTGTTTTTTGCATCAATATTGCATAGTTTTACTGGATAACTCCCTTTATATATATATATATATAACTATTTTGCGCTATTTTTTTAAAAATAATTCTAATGAAACTATGCATCTAATGTTTTCTCTTTCCCAGATGCTGCAATATTCGATATTCGAGTTATCCTGAGTTGTAGCCTTCCTTCTCTTCATTTTAATGTTAGAAATTCACCGGTGGAAAGATATTGTTTGAAAGAAGGATACGGGCAGCAGAAAACTTCAGACCACAAAACAAAAGACAGAGAAAGACCCGAGGGAAAGCGATCTATTAAATTTTAACGATTTCCTCTTTTCTTTTCCCCAACACCTTTTCCTTTCTTCCGCTCCTACTCTTCCTGGAAGCAACCAGTTTTATTACAGAGTCTGTAACCTGCCAATAATTCCACTTTAGAAAAGTGCCACTTTTCACCAATCAGGAATGAAAAGATATTCCATGCAGTCCTTTTATCCACTTTTCGACTTCTGAGAAAGACATATCCTCGCTTCCAGGTGAACTTTCTGAACTTTTTTTTTGTTTGTTTCTTTTTCTTCTCTTATTCTCACCGGGCTATTCATTCTTTCGAATCGTGTTATTCTAGAAATGGCGGAATTAGCGATGAGAGAAAAAGTTTCATTGTGTGTCTTTTTTTTCGAGCGTTTGTTTAGGTCAACCTTGAAAAAGAATTTCGGAATTGTCATAACCTTTACTACTGTGAGAAAATAGGGGAAACAATGAATTATATAAAAAGAAAAAAAGAAGGAAAGAGGAATGGTAAACGCTTTTCTGAACGAAAGAAACAGTAGCTATGTTTTTTCAGACTGGAATAGGGGCTAATAATTCTTTTGAGAATATTTTAAAAAGAGAAATATTATTCACAGTAGCTCTTCTGGGAAAGTGGTTTGTTATTGTTGCTTGCGAATTTTTCTACTGCTCAAACTTTTTATATTCTGTTGCCCCTTTTATCGAGATTATTACAGTGGTTAGGGATGAGAGCTTTGCGGTCGGTGATGTGGCTAAGTGTCAGTTTTTGTGGTGTGCAAAGTAAAAAAGAGAATCTAAATCTTTTAATTAATATAGGTGCATTTTGTTATTTTGTAAAGTTAATAATTGTTCTGAAGAATGACGAAATTGTAGCAAAAATCTAGTTCTGGAAAAAATCAAAGTAACATTTACCGTGGTAACACTTAGCTTTGCCAACGGTCAAATACAAACTTCTCAACATTAACCTCTCATTTTGAATAAATCATATTGAAAATTATTTTTTCCACGTGAAAAGATCGCCAAGCAGTGGTGCTAATACGCGTGAATAAGAGATTTGCTAATGCCGCACTATAAAGCAACACAGGAGTTATTGGCGACGGACCTCGTACTTTTGTATCTCGGTCCGATGTCGAGGACGACGCTTGACCTGTACCCCCTTCCTCTTCTAACTACGACACCACACCAACTGGAGGACATTGAAATCGACAGAATTAATGTGCAACAAACCATTCTACACGGCGAGTCTTCAATGGCTCGACAACAACAAATACAAGTCTGTGACCTTGACCACTCAGTTACTGAGGCATGAATAGTGCATAAAATTATGTTGATTATCCATGCAGAACGTAGTGCCTTGTACTATAAATTTGCATAAAAACTATTTTAAATAAATTAAAGCATATGTCGAAGGGAAATGAAGATATTAGGAATTTCATCAAATCCCTAAGGGAGATGATCAATTGACGGGATATGTTAAAGTAACGTCTCTTCAAGGTCATTTCCCAGATGAAACCAAGGGATTTTATCAAAACCCTGAATTATTTCAGTGAAATGATGAAATGAACTAGTCAGGATTTGCATTGGCAAAATGCTATACAGGGGCGGAAATACCTGGGGGGGGGGTCAAAACCTTGTATTTCCTAACCAAACAGGTAGTACTACCAATCCCTTAAATATCAATCCCATATCTTTGAAAAAAGGGCACCATAGGATTAACATAGGGATTGATATTGTGTAAGCAATCGAGAGGAAAGATGCTACACATCAAAAAATACCAGCCTAATTTTCTAATTATTTGTTAATTAGTTTCGAATAAATAATTTGTATAATTGTATTACTTCTACGTTTAATAATGTACCATATTTTTTAAATAAACACTTTTAAACTCTTGACAATATTATTTCCTCATTTCACCGAAACATATCAGAGATTTGTTAAAATTCTTACTTTTATCAGGAAAATGACCTTAAAGAGACTTTATTTTAACATATTCCGTCAATTGATCATCTCGCTTAGGGATTTGATGAAATTCCTAATTTCATCATTTTCCTACGACACATACACTGTATTAACGATCGGAAATTAATTTATATAAAATCCTTTAAGTTTTTTTTTTTTCTGAGTTTGTGTATATGTAGGAGAAAAGTGACTCACTTATCACGAGATCTCTAATATTAGACATAAAAAAAAATTGGAATTTTGTGGTCATATTCCTGTTGTTAAGTAGAGATGTGTTGAGAAATGGTTTTGAAAGATTGGGGGGGCGGAGACGTTAAAGACAAAAATTTGTTTTAAACTTAAAATTCGGCAAACGTGTTTCTTTTATTGAAAGAACAAGTGTTGTGGAAAGCCTTTCCCAAGGAGGCTGGCGGGAGAAGGCGTTTTAGTTAAAAATTCCTAATTTTAAGTAATTAGACCAGAGGTTCCCAAACTTTTTGTCTCAAAGTCACCTTGCTCTACTTTTCGGTTTTTGGTAGACCCCTGCTTACCTAGTATTGAATTTTTGAAAATTTATCTAGTTAAATAGCTTTTGGCAGCTGTTATAGATCTGCTTCCTTTAAAAGATTTAAATTTCTAACTGTAGTAAATTATAGTGTTTAAAACTTAAGGCACGCATACTAATGAAATAAAAATTTAATTAATACATAAAATAAATGTTACATAAACTAACTGACCTACAAGCACATTTTTATAAAATGGGGGAGGAATGAATCGGGTGCTTCAATAAAAAATTTTCAACATATAGGGTTAAATCTGACAAGATTGATGCCATATCTTCTCGGTTAGTAATGTTTTTTATTTTTTTATTTTGTTGATTGGTAACCGTTGTAAGATTCCATCTTACTAGAACTTAAAGTAATTAAAAGCTTTCTCACAATACTCCCTGATTCGGAATAAACAACAGGTATGTCTCTTTTAAGTCAAAATTCCTGACATTAGTTTCTAAACTTTACTTTAAGACCTCTGTTACTACCTATTTCGATCAATTCCTTATGCAATAAGACATTTTTCTTTTTAATGTGACCACATATGCATTCATTTCCTACTGTAATAACGACCATAGTCACAAAGCATTCTCAAATTCAGTTTCAAAATCTGAAAAAAGGGCATTTAAATGTTGAACATAGGTTAAAACGTCCTTTTCCTGGCAGATTGTTTGTAGCCAATTGAGAAACTGGGAGAATTTTTAGCGTCCAATATTTATCCATTTAGATTCCTTCTGGCAAAAAATGCTGAAATGATGGTCCTTGTTATAGTAAAATTTATGCTGCCACCTTGTAACTGCAAATTAGCCTCCTTAAATTTAGTAAATAAATCTTAATTAGGTAAAATCTGGTTATGTATATTTTAAATCATGGATACTCAACGTTTTTCCAGTCGGTCCGCATACATATCGCAAGTATTTCACATGGGCCGCAACATGAGGTTAATGGGGGGTTAGGAGGCATAATAAGACCAAAGCAACATTGGAAAAAACAAAATTGATCAAAATATTAAAACTCTCATTTTCGACTTTCATTTTAAAGTTTTATTAACCGTTCTATCAAACAACACACACAAAATATTTACTTTTATGCATTTTTTACTGAGTTATAGTGTAGTTTCGATTTCCTTTCGTTCATCACCAAACCTCTCGTTTACATTTTACTATCGAAAACAGCAAGTTGATAGAAAAATTTATATTTGATTACTCCATTGATAGAAATTTCAGAAATTTTTTACTTGTTTTAAAAATTAAATTTTTTTGTAGTAAGGGGGCCAAACCGGCCACCAAAAAGGCCCCCGACCAAAGGCCCGCACTTGATATCACTGCTTTAAATCATACATCTGGCATGAATAGCATTAAATCACGTTATTCATACCAAATTGTCTACATTGATTTATTCATTTTAAGCGCAAAAGGCATGGAATATTTTGTAACATACAGATTACAAGCATAGGTAAATCGCATGTCTAAGCCTAAACACAAACAGCGAGACCCAATTTTAATTAGAATAATTTATTTGAGACTAATTCATCATCTCATTAATTCAAATACAAATCATTACATTCGGGTAACTCATAAGGAAATAAAAACCCACCACGAACAAATTCATTCCCCATTTCATCTGACCAAACCGCAAAAAACCAAACCCAACGACTTTTGGAATATTATGGTTTTAAATGAAAATTACGTCGAATTAAATTAAATTAAAGGGAAAAGCTACAAACAAAACCCGGGCTTTTCTGATTTATGGGGGGGAGGGGATTCTACGAAGGGATAGAAAAAAAAAATTGAACTTTTAAAGAAAATATTTGGGCGTGGGGCCCAAAGGGTTTTCGGACCATAAAAATCTTTATTTGCAACCATTAAGAAAAAGGGGATGCTAATCCCCCCCGTAAATTTTCCCGGGGATAATAAGTCTTCTTGGGTGAACATTGCTGTCTTTCGATTCGTACTGAACCTATTCGTCTTCTGGAATAAGAGTTGCGATCAACATGCAGAAAAAAGGGGAATTTATTTTGTGTTTTGCCCCGGAAGGGTATTTAAAAACGATAGTAGAGGAATTTGAATACTACTATTTGGTGCCTTCCAGACTGTTGCTCACAACCCCAAGCACACATGAAAAAACAAATGGCCCGGGTGCTTTTTCCCAAGGGCAACTTAGTGCCTCGGTAAAAAATTGGAGGGCGAAAAAAAAGAAAAATTTAAAATTACAGCGAACGCGTATCATTACCTAGCAAATCATGAAAGAAGCATCTCTACCTTTAAGAGAGTAAAGACTGAAATGAGGATCTAATATGGAAAGTTATGAGCTTAACAGTTTCATGTTGCTAAGCGCTCAAAATGATATTACCATGGAAATAACCCCCCTTGCAAAGTCAGGTTTCGTGCCCCAAGCCGAGGCTTACGAAGGGTACATACTTGGCGTCAGTCAGACTTTGGGCCCCTACAGTCCAGGGCTCCCCCCCCGCAATGTGGGGGGGGACGTTAGCCACTGGTTATACCAGTACCATGACAGTGATTGAGCAAAAAAAGATAATTAACAAGTTGAAAACAGTTCATATGTTAATGTACACTCCATACTGTAATTGTAAACGATTGCAATAATTTATTGCACTAATTTACAAAGGGTGAATGAGTAGTCCGTGATGTCGTAAGATACAAAAAGAGGAACAAGAGTACCAAATCATGTCATTATCCTTTCCTTATGATTGCCAATCCAGGACACGTGGGCCCATAGGTGGTGGATAATGGAAAAACTTCCCTAAAGCAAAAACAAAGAAAGGAAAAAAAGTAAAAAATTAAGGTAAAATCCCAAAACTGACAAGGTAAGAACTGAAAGAAAGGTGCTCTGAAAACAGTGATGCTTAACAATTTGAAGTGTCTAGGGTGGCGGGGTGGTTAAACATGGCCCTGAAAGGTGTGTAGCAGTGCTTCTCAAACTATCTATACTTGTGCCCCAGTTTTCAATCATAATTTTCATCGCGCCCCCCTCCATGCAATAACAATGTGTTGAATTCAAAAATAATATACTTTGACGTAAAGCTACAATAACACGTTAATTTTAAATCGTACAAATTATCAAGATAAGTATTAAATTTTATACATAAATTTATCACATGCCTGTAGGGTCACTGGTAATTGTTCAACTTGTCCTTAACTTATAGTACTGCTAAATTAATTATGAAATACACTGTACAGTATTGATACATTTATAAATGTATTATATCAGTATAAATGTGTATTTTATTTTTTATTATGTCAGAATGTATTTTATGTGTTTCCTTTCAGTAAACTAATAATTTTTTAAATAATCTTTTGCTTTAGACTTTTCGATATACTCGCGCCCCCTTGTAGGGTTATCACGCTCCTCAAGGGGTGCACCCCACAGTTTGAGAAACACTGGTGTATAAGAACAAAATTGTAAAAAGATATAAGATGAATGCATACTCCCCCACACACAAACTTCCACCCTCATCTTGTTCAATCATTTTTTATGAAAGAGAATCCAATAAAAATAATATCTTCTTTTTCAAAAATACATTTTAAAACATTTGAGGTACATTGGATCCACGTATACCCCCCTCCTCCTCTCCACGGTACCCTAATGCTTGTGGTCATGAACTCGTGACCGAAGTGGCATGAGTTCGAAACCCTATTGCCACTGAAGACTCGTTGTGTAGAGAGTATGATGCACTTTAAATCATTTGGGACTCAAAGTTCACCCGTTGGCGTGATGTGTAAGTTCGTAGAGGATGAGCAGACTCAGCTGTCCTGCTCATGAAGTGACTTGGGTCGAAAATTACGAATTCTATCCTTAATACCTCGTGCTGCTTCACAGTGCGACGTTAATATACACTCAGTATCTCTTCAACGGGACCGTGGGTAGCCTAGTGGTTAGAGCATCGGACTTCAGACCGGAAAACCTTAGTTCGATGCCCAATGCCACCAAATACCCTCCAAGTACACACACACGGTAGTTGTGCGCCAAGAATTCAGTGGGTCCGAAAATTCCTAGGGCGATGGTAGCAGAAACCGTTTAGTAGGCTGAGAATATTTGCCTTCCAGTTCCATGCCTAAATTGTGGAGGGAGGGAGGTGGTTTCGCCATCTATCGTAAGGAAGTCCAACCTGTCTCAGGCTCTGACAACTTTCATTCCTTCCCCTTGGGAAGGACGCAACAACAACTACTTGTCCAACGGAATCCCTACAACAAATTTTTTTTTGTCACTGGTAAGTTTTTAAAAGCTTCTAATTATAATTTCTATGTCTTAGATTAAATACGTTTTAAAAGGTAGAATAGACCCTTATTTTAAATGATTTTAAAGCTAATGACTTTGTGCGGTTTTCATACAAAAGGACGATCACGCCACCCGAGTTGCCATGGTTACAAACAGCGTCGTTTCTCTCGAATCGTGCGTTCGAGCCATGGTGCAAGTAAAAATTTATCATATAGAGAGGCCGAAGCACGTTAAATCGGTCGGTCTTTGAAGCCTTTCATAGTGGCATGTTGTGGATTTCTCTTGAGTTAGGTACCATCTCAGGTATGTAGTGGGTAGAACCCGAGACCTTCGGGTTCGCAGCCTAGTAACATATCCACTAGACAAAAGTGATCACCTCTGTCCGGAGGATGTTACTGGCTTATTTAGTTACCGATATATGTGTCCGAGTTTCATTCATGTCAGTTGGCTGGGTGGCGTAGTTAGTTTGTCACTGGTTTTGTATGCCTAAAAGGGCGGGATCGACCCCAGCCCAAATAGGTGAATAATGATGCAGAAAATCGACGTCCATATCGAATGATCATGCGCGGCTCTAGACTGCCTGTTTGGCTTGGGGCTCTCGGCGAGATTAAATTCCTAGATGGTTCCGCATCATCAGGGCTCAAGTACCTCCCTCTGGGGAGAAAACTGGGCTTCAAAATTACATTGCAGCAATTGGTATTCCACCTATAGGGTGCCGCAATGAAAAGTGATACCAACTAACGGGAAATGCATTAGATCTGCAATGGTAAATACCAATCAGTAGCCCAAATAGAAAAAAAAAAACATTTCGAATTTACATGAGTGATATTCGTGACGGTGCTTTGTAATTTTGAACCAAGGTCAAGTGATGAGGATGACACCATTGAGCTGATGTAGCCCTTTCACAGCTTGTAAAACATCTACATCATATTTATAACCCGAGGTTGCATTTATTCTTGAGTGATTGTTTATTTACATCACGTTGTTGTTGTCGTGTCCTTCCCGAAGGGAAGGAATGAATGTTGCCAGAGACTGTGAGACAGTTGGACTTCTTTACGTTAGATGGCGACACCACCGATCTCCACCTTCACAATTTAGGCATGGAACTGGAGGGGACGGAAATATTCTCCAGCCCCCTGCACTCGTTGTTTCAGCTACGATCGCTTAAAAGACTTTCGAACCCACTGATTTAACGAGCATGTACTCCGTGTGTACTTGGAGGATATTTGGTGGCATCGAGCATCGAACCCAGGCTTTCCGGTCTGGAGTCCGATGCTCTAACCACTAGGCTATCCACGGCCTCATTTACATCACGTTATGTAGCAATATGAGGGCTATTGGCTGCGAACCATGTAATTTTGAACCATGGCAAGTGAGGAGGATGACACCTTTGAGCCTCTGCTAACCTCTCTCTCTCCCAAACTGGCAAATTAATCGCCAATTTAAAAGTTCACTGTAAAATTGAGATTCAACGAGCATCAGCCCCTCTACACGGTGGGTCTTCAATGGTACAAAAGAGTGAACTCATGACACTCCGGCCACGAGGTCGTGACCGTAACAAAAAGGATATTGTGGCCACATTTATTCTTGAAATAAATACATTCGAACATCCATATTACGAACCTCTATAATGCGAATTTTTCTATACAGCAAAATTTTTCCTGGAACCAAGAACATTTCATGATTTTCTTCGTAAAATAACCTCCCTATAGCGAAGTGCATTTTCTATATAACGAACTTTATCGCTTGTGATTCAGTTTTTCTCTATCTATTTATAGACATTTCAAGTTCTCTCTTAACACATTTTGTGGTGGTCATAAATCTTGAACTAGTTTTATTAGGTGCCTAACTCACCGAGAGCAATAGAATTCGGGGTGTTTCATCCAAGAAGTGCAACCCTTAACCCTCATTGTCCAGTTCCCTGGAACCATCTTTGATATCATCTTTCCCCCTTAGTGGAGCCTTGTGTACTCCTACCTTTGAACTAGTCTCCGTTCATTTATAGTGTATATCCGTCGTAATGGTATGGCCACGGTAGTCGAGTGGTCAAGGCATCGGATCTTGGCTGGCTTGTCACAAGTTCGAACCCAGTACCACTGAAGACCCACCGTGTAGAGAAGCGATGCACGTTAAATCTGTTGAAAGCTCAAACGTCCTTCCATTGGTGCGGTGTGGAAATTAGGAGAGGGGGTGCCAGATCAGGTGTCATCCACGTCAGTTGATCATGGTTCAAAATGGCGTGGTTCGTCGCCAAAACCCTCGTGTAGCTTTTTCTTCACTCACTTCACTTCACTCCGTCGTAATGGTAACTTTGTTCGCTGTAGCTCGAAAATGTCGAAACGTAAGAGCTTGAGCATTAAAGAAAAAATGAAACAAAAATTATAATGCTTTAGGAAGTGGATAAAGGCGTCGAGAAACTTCCCTTGCAGTTTTTTTTTGGTGGGTAAAATTTATAAAATAGATATATATTAGTTAACAAAAATGTGTGAATAATTACTCTTTCTTATTATATAGTGTTTGTGTGTGTGTGTGTGTTTTTTATGACTTTAAAATTTGTTTTATGTGGGATCTAAAGTATATTGAAAGATGAACCTTTATATAACGAATTTTCCATACAACGATCCTTTTTTCGGGACTTAGCAACTTCGTTAAATACAGGTTTGACTGTATTTAAAACTTAGAACTGACTCTATAGAAAAAACAGCGAACGTTCCAATAGGAACAAAAATTCGATTATTGGAATAATTCCTTGTTTTACACACACAAAAAAAAAGTCCTGATTTATTTGAATAGCATGAAGCATGGAATTATCAGGATCGCACACAAAGATATTTATCAAAACTCTTCCAAGTCACTATAAATCAGCGTTCTTCAAACTGTGAGGCGTGGGCCCCTTGAGGAGCGTGATAACTCTACAAAGGAGGCGTGAGCATATTGAAAAGTCAAAAACAAAAGATTATTTTTTAAAAAATTACTAATTTACTGAATGTAAACAAACAAAAAAATACATTCTGACATAATAAAAAATAGAATACACATTTACACTCATATAATACACTTATAAAAGTATCAGTACTAAATAATACATTTCATAATTAATTTAACAATACTAAGTTAAGAATAAGTATAATTATTACCACACCATGGTTGTGACACTATATACAAAAACTCATATTTATCTTGATAATTTGTGCGGTTTATAATATAATGAATCCCTTAACTGCCGATTAAAAGTTATGTGATTCGCTTCCCAATGCCACCGTTTTCCACGTAGGCATGCTTATATGATGCATTGGGGGAGGAATAAAAATAAGCAAACCTTCTGTGAAATATAAGTATCTTTAATAAGTAAGAAGAATATAAGTGTCCTTTTATTGTATTCCAAAGCCTGCAGAATATTAGAAGTGCACAGAAAAGATCGCACTTTTGACAGACGTATATATACGTCCGGGGAAAAGAACGTTTTAGCTGAGTGAAACGTTTATATAAGTAGAACTTAAGAGATTTAAATCCCACAGATTTTGTGCATCAAAGTATCGTGTTATTGAATTCAATACATTGTTATTGTATGGAGGGGGGCGCGATGAAAATTATGTTTGAATATTGGGTCGGAAGTATTGAAAGTTTGAGAACCACTGCTATAAATCAAATTTAACGCAAGTTCATTTAAAACAACCGTCCATATAACACCCAAAATACGTTTTTTTTTTATCGTCATTATCAAATACCAACAAAGAGTTCCTCCAAATACGGAATGCTGCAAAAACATCAGTTTTTACTTACACTCAAAAAAATTGGCTTGCATAGTATTATCGATTTTTTTTTTCTTGGCATTAGAAAAATGTCGCCTCAGGTGAGAAAATCTTGGCGCTTATGAAATATGCATGAAACTGCCGAAATTGCCAAGCTCTCTTCAAAGTTAAAAAGCGCCAAGAGATGGACAGGAGTAATTTACGTTTTATCTAGAAGATTGAAATTACTTTTTTTCATTATTTACTTTATCAAGATAAGATGTTCTAACTCCGATTATTGTAATTATCTTGTCGCGTTTTCCAGAAATTCAGATTTCAAACGAGGTAAATTATTTGATTTCAAGAAAAGTTTTATTAAAAATGTTATTAAATCAATGGATAACAAACCAAATTTTAACCCCTTTTTTTTCCCGTCTTGCAGGAGATAGGGGTTTTGCCCAAATTTTCCATAATTTACTTTGCCTTAAGAAAGAACAAAATAATTTTTAAAACAAAAGCACTTGAGATCTCCCTCATCAATAAAGTCAACCCATTTTTTGGTTTTAGTTGGACTATATGCCTTTAGGAAAAATTTTTTTTTCTTGCTTAATTCAGTCAGTAGAACGTCGTTTTTCCGAATAATTGGGCCCCACACCGTTCGAATACGCGATTGTTCGGATAACCAAAAACCCAATGCGACCCCTGCAGTATATGAAACGAACACTATACGAATATTGAAAATCATCACAATGCCAATTTTTTTTTTATTATGGAAAAAAATCACTTTTTTTTCCCGTACCATTGAAACCTTCGTTTTTCGCTGCAAGATCATTCTTTTGAGCAGCAATAGTTGAGTGGGAAGGGGGAAACCTGATTGTTGTTCGTACACCCATAGCTGCCCGGGAAAACGCGTCAGCATTTAAACCCCTTTTTTCATTGGATGTCCTCGTCTTCATCCGTTTCCCCGTCGACAGGGTCGGATTCTTCTTGCTCGGAAGTAACAATCTCGACATCATTTACCATTCGAAATCCACTGTTTTCTGCACCGCATGCCATCCAGGTTTCTACATCTTCTTCATCACATTCTTGAAATCCTGGGATCGATTGGACAAAGTCGGTATTCTCCTCCCTGGGGCCGTCAAAAGAAAATTTTTGGGCCCTTCTAAATCTGACCACAGCTTATTCCATGCTTTTTTTCGCCTGTTTCGGGAGTCCCGAAATGTTCGAAAACGTATTCTATGCAGTACATGTAGTTGACAAAAAAAAAAAGGGCCGGGTATTTGAGCCTGGGTAATAAACGTTCAGATAAACGACGCTCTACTGTACATACGCAATCATTTTCCGTTTCCAAAAAGGATTGAAAACATGGGTAGCGAAAAGCGCACCAGATGGGTCCGACTTTGGAAAAATAATTTTGTATAGTTAGTTTATTTCGCGCTTTGTTCGTTCATGAGACGGACTGGCAACCTTCAGCCCGGCGCCCAAAACCCAATTTAAAATGATTCCCGGTGCCCCCAGTGGCTCATATTTGAAACATTTCGATTCCCGGGGATTTTCATGCAGATTAAAGAAAGGTCAATAAAAAGGTTTCAGTTTTTAATGATTAATTTTGACATTTAAAGATACTTCAACTAAAAAAAAAAAGATTACAAAACATTTATTTCTTCAACAAAAATTTTTAAAAATTAAAATTGTAAATATTAAGTACTTTAAAAAAATATTTATTAAAATGAGGAATAGATAACATAAAATTTAAATATTTCCCTTCATTATAGCTAAATAAGAAGATAAATAAAAATTTTAATTGAACCCAGTGCTTTCGCAAAAAACAAGGGGGGTTTAATTTTTTTAACTTTCAATTTGACTCGATTTTGAGCATTTAGTTGTTAAACACTACCTTGGGGACTCGAAATATTTTCCATGAGAAGAAATATTTTTTTACTTAAACCAAAAGCTAAAAATAGAGTACATGTAATTTTTCTCTCTCTTCAAATAATTATATCTTTCCTGCAATAACATTCAATAATTTACAAAATAACTTTAAATTTATTCTTGGAGTTTTTTTTCAGATTTTTTTTTGTAATTCCGTACGTCCATAATTCTTAAAATGTTTGTCAAATAAGGTCTACATTATAAATTTATTAATTTCTATCCACTCAAATATTCACAAATTTGTAGAGTAGTGCAGAGTGC